>CALYLW010001457.1:0-47643 GCA_944989445.1 Ampullaceana balthica
GCTCTTATTAATACTTAACACCAGTGCTGTCAGACTGAATAGCTCTTATTAATACTTTACACCAGTGCTGTCCGACTCAATAGCTCTTATTAATACTTTACACCAGTGCTGTCAGACTCAATAGCTCTTATTAATAATTTACACCGGTGCTGTCAGACTCAATAGCTCTTATTAATACTTTACACCAGTGCTGTCAGACTCAATAGCTCTTATTAATACTTTACACAGGTGCTGTCAGACTCAATAGCTCTTATTAATACTTTACACCAGTGCTGTCAGACTCAATAGCTCTTATTAATACTTTACACCGGTGCTGTCAGACTCAATAGCTCTTATTAATACTTTACACCAGTGCTGTCAGATCCAATAGCTCTTATTAATACTTTACACCGGTGCTGTCAGACTCAGTAGCTCTTATTAATACTTTACACCGTTGCTGTCAGACTCAATAGCTCTTATTAATACTTTACACCGGTGCTGTCAGACCCAATAGCTCTTATTAATACTTTACACCAGTGCTGTCATACTCAATAGCTCTTATTAATACTTTACACCAGTTCTGTCAGACTCAATACCTCTTATTAATACTTTACACCAGTGCTGTCAGACCCAATAGCTCTTATTAATACGTTACACCAGTGCTGTCAGAAATCAGTTGTTCAGAAGGTCAAAAAACAAGTTAATATTCAATAAGAGGAAAATAAAGGTTAAAAAATAATTAAATTCATTTAAAAAGACAACAACAAAAAACTTTAATGTATTTGCAGGAGAATATTTCCTCTTATGTTAATTTCATACAGCTACACGCTCGTTTATGTTGGTTTGATAGAGCTACACGCTCGTTTATGTTGGTTTGATAGAGCTACACGCTCGTTTATGTTGGTTTGATAGAGCTACACGCTCGTTTATGTTGGTTTGATAGAGTTACACGAGATAGTTGGGGGGCCCAATGTCAAGTGCCTATGTACCCTGGGTCTCTAAGCCCGGGCTTGCATGGAGAAATTAACACACACACACACTCACACACACACACACACGCACATATATATCATATATTGTTGATACATGACTGTCCGATTTAATTTCCTTAGCTTATAAAATATGTGTATCTTTTGTTTCTGTGTGCGTGTTTTTAGAATTGTTAGAAATGTACCATGAAATAAGCAGTATTGGAGAAATAGAATATTTGCATAGTAAAACGTTTTCAATAATAATAAATTAAGAATCATATCAATGACCAAGTTGGCCCTATATTTTTGGTAAAAAACATTCAAAATATTTTGTATTTAAGGAAATTTTATTGTAAATAACTAAGTTGTGTTAAATTGTGTCTCCA
The DNA here is from genome assembly GCA_944989445.1 of Ampullaceana balthica. Classification (NCBI taxonomy): domain Eukaryota; kingdom Metazoa; phylum Mollusca; class Gastropoda; family Lymnaeidae; genus Ampullaceana; species Ampullaceana balthica. The sequence continues at coordinate 1,337 of CALYLW010001457.1, forward strand.
TTCATCACCGCACCAAAGAGCATCAGTACAGGCTTTTTTAAATATATCTTTGTTTTTGAGAAAACTTAGATGGGAAGGTTAATGAGAAGATGGCTATAGTCTAAATTATTTTATTAAAAAAATTAATTGGTCATTGTATGAGAAATGTTATTATTAATTTGTATTGCTTCAAATATTTTTAACGTATGGAAGCTAAACTAATAGTAGAACGATTAAATTGTAATAAAATATAGATTTTAAAAAAAAGTTTTTTTTAATAAAAAGATATAAAAACTATACAATTAAGTTATTAACTGTTATTTATGTGCATGTCTAATTGTTTCACATGCGATAACAATTACCTTCCTATATCATCAATATATCCAAGTGGCACGCCACTTGACTTCGATCAATATATGAACAATATAATAGCCCAAGTCAAAGGTTGGAAGGAAGGATCCGTAGCGCTATGACGTCATTTTTGAGCTTATATTTAAGTTATATACAAGGAGCGGATCAGGAAGTGTGCAAAATTCTAAAAATTATACAAGATTAAATTAAAAAAATTATATGACGTCATAGTTTTAGCTTATATTTTAATTTTGGAAAATAGAGCGATATTTAAATAGGATTTGAGGATTTATAATTATAAAATACTTTGTGTACATTTCAGGAAGATTAATATTTAGTATTTATCAAACAAGGATAAGTTATTTGTGCTTTTTACCCCCAAAAGGTGGGTGCCGTGGGTGCCCTACAGTCCAAGTGGGCGCCCTAGGCGCCCTAAAACCCCTAGTTTAGAGATATCATATATATAAATTACTAAGGTTCTCCTAACCGGTCTATTCCGATTCCAATTAAAACAATGTCATTTCCCTAGTTCATGTTATTTTAAGATTGTATATAGTGCATTAAAAAAGGAAAATGAGAGTAGAAATAATATTCCCTTAATTTACATTTTCTGTGTTGCTTAGATAACTACATACCTATTTCTGATCTAATTATTAGTAAATAAAACTGTATGTAGATAGACTGATTTGAAAATTACGTAATTAAAGACCGATTCATTATTTCTTGAATATTGGGTCTAGTTATTTGGTTTAGTACTACAGAATAATGTTATGTAAAATTATTTTTAAAATGTTTATTTCTTTATTCACATTTAATTTTACACGATCTTGAAAAAAATAATAACACGCCGCATATAAAATCATGACCCTATTTAAAATCTATATTGGTAATGGAATTTACATCTTTCACCGATTAGATACAAGGGCCCTTAAGGTTATTATTTGCTGATATAAGCTTTATAAATATTTAATTAATATGATGGCCCTGATAATGTGAGTGTTATTAAGTAAAATGTCAATACAGGTTTTTAAAAAAGTATGATTCATTGTGGACCATAGAAAATAAATGTATTTTTTATTTAAGCTTTAAATATATTATTTATTTATCCGATCGCCATTAAACTTTGTAACTTAGTGTAGTTCATTTACGTGAAACTTTGTAAAGTTGTGTAGTACACTTACATGAAACTTTGTAAAGTTGTAGAGTACACTTTCTTGAACATTTCTGGAATACTATATTTAATCTCTACTCATTTGTTTCTTTGAATTTTCTTTTTTCTTGTTTGACTGTTAGATAGTGCTTGAGGATAAAATAAATATTTTATTGTATTAGTGGCACGTCTTCTTTTATATTGACATGAATTTATGATTACAGCTTACTTGAAGAGACTTAATTTTTATGATGAATAATTATTATCACACCCTATTCCTTGCAACAATATTGTTAAGTTCTTGCACAAAATGTTATTGCATATATTTTGCAAAATTGTTTTAAATGAATATGTGTATGGTGCACTCACAAAATAATGTTTTTGCTGTTTTTTTCCGGATCTGTTTTTCCCTAATTCAATACTATCTAGGACCAGCTGAAGTGTTTTACACTGCACGTTTTCTACGACCACAGGCTACTTGTGCTTACACAAAATGTCAACTTTATGGAATTACAAACACTGAGGAAACTTTTAAAAATGCACATATCAAAGAAATACCAAATAAAGAACAAGAAATAACATAAAGACTAATTTACAATACAATACCAGTCTCATCAAGAAATTATAAAGACAGAGGGGCAAGAATAGGCTGTCTACTCTGTAGGTCAGGAGCTGATGAGACTGAACAACATTTATATCTCTCATGCAATACAATTTTACAAACTAAAAACGCACTCCAACATTTCATACAAGCAGGCACAATTCACACGGTAGATATAGACAAAGCAATAACACTAAACATAATACTAGACTCTATAAACAAGAAACAACAAACTATAAGCTTAAAAATACTTTCACAGTACAGAAAACACATATGGCATCACAGACTTAAGGCATTTTCTATAACCACAGTGACACATACAGAACACTTGCCTACATGTTTAGACAAACAATTCAAAACATGATATTAAACATAACAGAAGATAATTAAGGTGTTTATGCTTTAAGAAATAATATATAATGTACATTTTACTTGTTACAATCAAATATATGTATTTTATTTTATTTGTATATTCATATAAAATATGTCATTTTCAAAAAAAATATTTTGTTTTTTAAATTTAAAAAAATAAAAATAATTGCTGCAAGTGACATACCACTTTACTTCGCTCCCTTTAAGTAGGAATACAATGTAATTGAAACGCTAGTTCATATAAAGATTAAAAAGAGTTCGGAGCTATTTCAAATCACAATATATTAGTCATATAATGAAGTATATGTTTGGTAATTCGTATGGTACATCAACTAATATGTCACAAAATACTGGAAAGTTCAAATATCAATTCCCAAATCCTCTATTTCAAAAGCTATTTCCTTTTCATTAGATTTGATATAACTCATTTCGTATAATTAAATTAATTTTTATATTTATACACTGTGCTTTGTGATACCATATGACGTATAATACACCATGACTTGTGACATCCTGTTACCCATAATAAACCATCATTGTGATATAAAAAAAACAAAAACTTTTATTTATCCAAGTGGTATACCACTCCACTTCGATCCCAAGAATTAGGGAAACAATGTATGTAAAGTGCTAGCATTCTTGGTTAGAAATAAGCCATAAAACTATAATATCAACAAAATATCAACTTTCCTGTCACTCCAGGTTTTTAACAAAATGTAAATTCAAGTAGAGAACTTTAGAGCAGTAACCCAACAAATAAATACTCCCTGTGTTAAAGGGACGCTACCGCACTAGAGTTAATGCCCTTGACCAAGTGACGGACGTAAAAGACAAGGCAGAGTTATGCGCTCGCCAATTTAGAAAATACCACGAGTTTCCGTCCACTCTGCTCTGTTCAGTGATCACCTGTCTGAGGAAGCTTAACGGCTTTCACACGTGGACTTACTCAGAGGAGCTTACCAAGAGGCTGTACAGATTGGAGGTCGACATCTACACTTCAGGAGCGTCACTTGACACACACACACACATTTATATATATATATATATATATATATATATATATATATAATATATATATATTATATATATATATATATATATATATATATATATATATATAGTTTCTTTGACAAGCAATGGCAATAAGTAAGCGATTTATATAAGTCATAGAGATTGACATGGGAAAACTTAGCTCAAGAATTGTGGCTGAAAGAGTTCCATCAGGCTAGGGCTAATCAATTGTGAGGAATAAATTAGTTGTCCTGCGGATCTGAAAAAAAAATTGTGTTAAATTGTATTTCCATTCATCACCGCACCAAAATGCACCGGTACAGGCTTTTTTAAATATGTCTTTTTAATTGAGAAACTTTTGCTGGCAAGATTAATAAGATGATAGCTTTAGTCTGGATTTTTTAACTTGACATTTAATTGTGTGAGACATGTTATTATTAATTTGCATTGCTTAAAATATGTTTAAAGTATGGACGCTAAAATAATAATAGAACTATTAAATTGTATTACGATATCGATTTAAACACGTGTTTTTATAAAAAAGATATGAAAACTATAAAACTAAGTTATTAACTGTTATTTATGTGCTTGTCTAAACGTTTCACAAGATTACACACGTTGTTGCGGCAATCGATAATATATGTAAGTGGCATGCCACTTGACTTCGATCCCTATATTTAGAGATACCATATCTATGAATTGCAATGGTTCTCTTACCCCGATTTATTCTGATTCCAATTAAAGCAATGTTATTTCCCTAGTTCATGTATACAAAAAGGAACATGAGAGTAGAAATAATATTGCCTTAATTTACATTTTCTGTGTTTCTTAGATAATTGCATACCTATTTCTGATCTTATTATTAGTAAATAAAACTGTATATAGATAGATTGATTTGAAAATTACGTAACTAAAGGCAGATTAATTATTTCTTGAATATTAGGTCTAGTTATTTGGTTAAGTACTACAGAATAATGTTATGTAAAATATTGGGTCTAGTTATTTGGTTTAGTACTAAATAATAGTGTTATGTAAAATATTGGATCTAGTTATTTGGTGTAAAGACAGCTCTGGCTGTCAGACATTTTATAATTGACTTCTGCCGGTCAACATAAATTAATAACATAAATTTTAATATTACGCGGGAGATGTTTGTACGTAAAAAAATATATATATAAATTATTATTAATTATTAATAATTTATTATTTATTACTAAAATTTTAAAAACATATTATAAATATTTTCTTAAATTTTAATCGAATTTTTATCGATTAAAATTATTTTAATCGATATTTAATCGATACAATTTTTAACGATTAATCGAGAGATTAATCGATAATTTCCGCAGCCCTAAAAATAATATTTTTGTTGTTTTTTCCGGATCTGTTTTTTTAACTATTTCAATACAATAAAGGACCAGCTGAAGTGTTTTACACTGCACGTTTTCTACGACCACAGGCTACTCGTGCTTACACAAAATGTCAACTAGCTGACCAGAGGATACTCGTGCTTACACAAAATGTAAACTATCTGATCAGAGGATACTCGTGCTTACACAAAATGTCAACTATCTGACCAGAGGATACTCGTGCTTACACAAAATGTAAACTAGCTGACCAGAGTATACTCGTGCTTACACAAAATGTAAACTATCTGACCAGAGGATACTCGTGCTTACACAAAATGTCAAACTAGCTGACCAGAGATACTCGTGCTTACACATACTGCCATCAAGCTTACTTATCATGATTTTTATTATAGAGACTGATTGAAACATAACGCCATTTCCTACCATAACATAGTTTTAGTAACACAAATTAAGTCGTTTGATATAGATGAGGATTTTTAAGAGATTCATTAAATAGTCGGCAAAGGGATCCAAACACATTATAGTGAAGGTTGCAAGGATTATCATAAATTGTTCAATTTGTATTTTGCCTTGAAATGTTTCTGCAAGAGAAGAATGTTTAAGAAATTCTAGTATTTTGTAAGATAATGAAAAAGTGAAAAAAAAATTCAAGTACGATTAAACACATGTGTCTAAAGTCTAAGCTTAAAACAAGCATAAAACTTATTGTATAAAACAAAAGACTAGTCATACACAAATAATTGTTTAAATTGTATATACACAGGGAATAGACAGATACTCTGTAAAATATACAAAAGTATATACTAATGATAATAATAATAATAATAATAATAATAACAATTTGATAATTTATATAGCGCAGTACCTCATCAAACTCTTGGGCTCACATCGGTTCATAAAAATAGTAACACACATAATATACTCATCAAAGCATTCAATGTAAGACATTCATATCCTAACAACAACATTAAAAATATTTAATGCTAAATGTTTTTATCCTAAAGACATTACGGTGAACATAAGCTACGTTGATCGTTTAAAGAAATATTTGATTGTTGTTTAATTATTTTGAAAAATAAATTTTGAAGATATTTCTTTTTAATGCAGCCTTGAAGGGCATTAGTATTTTTTGTTTGCAGCTTTATTTACTTTGTGTGTGTGTATGTGTGTGTGTATGTGTGCGTGCGGGCGTGTGTGTTTTTAGAATTGTTAGAAAATGATTTAAAAATAAGGAGAATTCCATAACTTTATTATTTTCATCTTAACAGTATTATTGTTATAGTACACATTTACAATATAAATACATTTTTAAACATACAGATGATGAATTGTTTATTATGTTTGGTCAGTAAAGAACAATGAAACCATTGTTATTAAAGAAATTTGCATCGTTATATTTTATGTCCATTAAAATTCCAGTAACCTCCGCACCAAAAAGCACTGGTGTTGATTTATTCAATATGAAGTTGTACTTGAGATTATATGGCAGGCAAGACTAATCAAAAGATTGAATATTTTTTTTAAATTATATCAATATGTAAATTGTGATTCTAATAGACACGTATCAGTTACTTTTATTACATCAATGTTCCTTTTTTTTTGTGCATATTAACAATAAAATAATAATCACTTTTTAATGAAAAATAATTTACATTTTGTGTTTATTTAAAACAAAGACAACCATAAAATTAATTTACTAACTTTTACATATGTTTTTGTGTCATTTATTGATTACGCAATATTTTACATGACATCATTGTACATGTTTATGTAAGTGCCAAGCCACTTGTCTTCGATCCCTATAAGTAGGGATACAATGCTAAGGAATATCAAACATTTTCCTACCCCTGGTATAACATGTTTCCCATTATCTGCACGAGGTCCAATGATAACATTTCACAAAATACCTTTTTATTGTGTAGTAATTAATACAGAATTAATATTATATATAACATTGTTAGTTTTCCAATACCTTTTTTAACAATAAAGATATTATAGACTGTAGAATCTTTTAAACTACGGCGTTAATAACAGTGAGAGTGTAGACTGTGAGCATTTTATAACATCTGTGTACTTAAATATAACGTGGAGACTGTAGACATTTTAATTTTATAACATCTGTTTTAATAACATGGACAGTATAGAATGTAGACATTTTATAACATCTGTTTTAATAATATGGACAGTAGAGAATGTAGACATTTTATAACATCTATTTTAATAGCATGAAAAGTAGAGAATGTAGACATTTTATAACATCTATTTTAATAGCATGAAAAGTAGAGAATGTAGACATATGTAAACATCTGAGAATAGTTTGTTGTCTTCCGTCTGACTATAAATAATGACATAGTTAACGGGTTAGAATCCATGTACAAACGTGTTCATTTTCCATAAATAATTTATTCTAAATTACTGGATCATTGAAAAGTGTAAAGTAACGTGTTAAAAAAATAATGTTTACTATATATAGATATCGTATTAAATAATTTCCTTCCTATCTCAAAATTCAGTATTTATTCAGGTATTTTTTTTTCTAGAAAAGTCTTTACAATAGTAAATGTAAGAGGACAATTTTGCTACACATAAATTAATAAATAATTGATTATTTATATAGCGCTATACACCAGTAAGAAACTTGGCTGACAGCGCTTAACATAAGAATAATAACAATAATAATGATAATAAATTGATAATTTATGTATCGCTGTATCCCAGTAAGGAACTTTGCACACGGCACTTTACATACAAATATAAACATGCATATTAATGTTGGGAGAAAATGATCTAATGAATCAACCAAAAGTGGAGTGGGGACGGACTATTAGAACAAGACATCTGTTTAGATTTGGGAATGACCCTTTTGGCCTAATTTTCTGTAACAGGCGGTCAAAGCTTGAACTAAAAGTAAAAGAAGGAGATAAATTAATTGGTAGTAGCACCGTTTTGTCAATCTCAGCAAGAATTTGAGCATTTTTTTGTAAAAATGTCATAATATATCTGGTCGCTGATGCAAGGGATATACAGAGGGAAGAACTATATCTTTTCCACTCCTTTTGAGGATATTACATACATTTAATAGCTTCCTACTAGTACTATATGACATTATTTTATTTTTATAGTACAAGGTCTTTGCCCGATGTACAATTTTAGCAACACTTCGCTTGGTCGTGAAATAAGTTTGCTTGTGAAATACCAGTCTCGACTTCAATCCCGTCTTTTGTGCTAAACACCGATCTTCCTAGCTCCTCCAAGTTCACCCACTTATTTATGGAATCGAGGGAGCTGGCCGTGTCGATCTGACATTGTGGCGGGTGACAGGGGCATGTCTGTCCAGCACCGAACGTTGTGCACTATTCAACTTATCCAAATTTGGGCAGAGGTCAGGGGTCACGGCCGCACTTAGATCTTGCCTTAAGGTGTCACGATTCATGCCACGCATACTGCAAAGGTCCTGGAATTTTGTGGGAGGAGGGGGGGCCAATCGTCCTCAGTTCACAAATAACACTAAATTTATCCGAGGACAGCTCTTCTGTTGAGGTTGTGTATTTTACAAGGCAATCGTCAGGCCTGTGATGTAACCTTCAATAATATGTCCTCGAATGTTTGTTGGTTTATCAATTATTTGATAACATCCAAAAGTTACAACATTTTTTTATGTCGAAGGATTTTGATGTTGATCATAATGAACGTTCATATCACCTACTATAATGAACGTTCATATCACCTACTATAATGAACGTTCATATCACCTACTATAATGAACGTTCATATCACCTACTATAATGAACGTTCGTATCACCTACTATAATGAACGTCCATATCACCTACTATAATGAACGTTCATATCACCTACTATAATGAACGTTCATATCACCTACTATAATGAACGTTCATATCACCTACTATAATGAACGTTCATATCACCTACTATAATGAACGTTCATATCACCTACTATAATGAACGTTCATATCACCTACTATAATGAACGTTCATATCACCTACTATAATGAACGTTTATATCACCTACTATAATGAACGTTCATATCACCTACTATAATGAACGTTCATATCACCTACTATAATGAACGTTCATATCACCTACTATAATGAACGTTCATATCACCTACTATAATGAACGTTCATATCACCTACTATAATGAACGTTCATATCACCTACTATAATGAACGTTCATATCACCTACTATAATGTACGTTCATATCACCTACTATAATGTACGTTCATATCACCTACTATAATGTACGTTCATATCACCTACTATAATGTACGTGCAAGCCAGGGTGTTGGAATGATCCAAAAGTTCCGAGAATTCTTGATGAAATTTGGCATGTGTCAAATACTTCTTTTCAGCTGAGAAAGACACGATAAATCACACGATACATATACCAGTATAACCCATTTGTATACTGTGACGTGATACATATACCAGTATAACCCCGTTGAATACTGTGATGGAATACATATACCAGTATAACCCATTTGTATACTGTGATGGGATACATATTCCAGTATAACCCCATTGTATATGAGAATCCATTTCTTTGTGACATTCTCTGTTTAGGTCGAGCTCAAGTTGTTAAAAGAGGTTCATTGTTTTACTAGCTAACATAAATAACCCGTATTAGTTGTTATGACTGGCTCATAGTTTTAATGGCAAACATCATCAAGAGGACTAGTTGTTATGACCCGGCTCATTGTTTTACTGGCAAACACCCTCAAGCGGACATCGCCATACATTTAACTCTCTACACTTGTTAGTACCGACCCGTCTAAATAAACGACCAACCATCGGCCAACAGGTACTCCACCATCTTTTCGGCAATATACATTCTTGTGTCAAACAAGCAAGTAACTCTGTATTGTACAGCGCTCAGTCCTTATCTTGGTGATGAGCATCTGATCGCCTCTGCTCTGGCTTGGCATGTACTGGTAAACATATCTGGTCATATTTGCAGACGCCCAGCCCTGAGGCTAATTCTATGTACAAATTTAAAAAAAAATTTTTACACATACAATTTACAACATGTTCAAGCATGTTATTAACTAAATCCTTTTTTTAAAAAAATCTCAATCCATCATTATGTTATCACACAGTAAGTAATCTGGTTATTTCTTTATACATATTATAAAATCAAATTTAATAGAGTTGTATATGTTTTGTAATTACTGTCTTTAAAATGAGATTGGAGACAGCAGACATTCCGTACATTATGTTGATGACAAGGAGAGTGACACTGGAGACATTATAGAACACCTGTATTATTTACAAGGAGAATGGAGACAGCAGACATTCCGTACATTCTGTTGATGACAAGGAGAGTGACACTGGAGACATTATAGAACACCTGTATTATTTACAAGGAGAATGGGGACTAGATATTGTGTAACATAACGTATCTTATAATATATATAATACAGACACTCCCTCAATGCAGCAGATTATTGCGTCATACGCTTGTCCGTGGTTTACATTTATTTTCTTTATTTTTATTCGCGTTTTAAATGTTTATTATTTTAGGGTGTGTCTGGTTAGGTCCAGGCAACCAATTTTTGTCTGAATTTCAGACTGTAAGAACAATAAATGTATGTGTTTGTACTTGTATGCGAAACAAGAAAAGTGTTTTTATACTTATGTATATCTGAGGGTTGTATTTGATCATCTTTGTGTTGTATTTTCAAGTTATATTTTTTCCCTTGTGTATTTTTATAACATTATTCTTAAATCCGATGGTATTTCTATGTTTTATTATTGAATATTGAATCTCATTAAAAGTATATATTAAAAATTATTAACATTTAAATATTATTTAATATGGAAGTTGACCTTGTAATTAAAACTACCAACGTTTTATTTTTTATCATGGATTTTACTTACCTCTGTTAATAAGTATTTATAATATTCCATTCGATATCGATCCCTACAACAAAAGAACAAAACGTAAAGAATATAAACTTTCCTCTAGTAAATCTTTTCAACTACTACAATGAAAACATGTAGTATTTCGTTCTTAGAAGTATATAATATTGAGAATATTTCACAAACACTAGAGAATCCTAAAAATTAGCAGAAATTATGTAGTTATTTGAGCAAAGACAAAGTCAATATGAATTTTGTGATTTTATTATGAATGGACGACTTTATGATTTACCAAAAAACTATTTATAGTCTGAACTACAGACAAGGGAATGTTCTAATTAGGCACAGTGTATACACGGGTAAAAGAATGCTAGCAATTTATTGACATTGTATCCCTAATTGTAGAGATCGAAGTCAAGTGGCTTGCCACTTAAATAAAATAAAAGTAGTTCTTTTTTTAACAGACATCTTGTCATTAGAATATAGCCTGTTCAACAAGTACACATTTATATTAACCAAACTAAATGAATAAGTTTTAGAGTTTTCAAATCTTGAACTAATTATGATGTTAACAATCTAAAAATTATTTTGATTTTCCTTTCCTTTTTTATGCAATACTTTTTATTTACCAACAATGAAACATTTATAATACAAACGTTATTAATATTCATGTGTTATAGAATTTAAATACCATTTCTCTTGAATTTGTTTACATTACAATTTTCTTATTTAACTTACTAATTTTTCTAAACACAATGTCATATTAAATACATCAGACTCGGTGCTTTGTGGTGCGTCATTGATGGGAAATATAACTTTAATGAACGCCAAATATCTTTTTACAAAATATAATATTATTTTTATAGTTAAAGGCGATTGTGTATCCATCATATGCTTCTAATATTTAATTGTTGTATTCTCAAAGGACTATTACAAATACCATTTCGACAATCAACAGTAAACAAATTTACAGCATACGTAGAATTGATGAAATTAATATATACTTGTGAAATACCCGAACTATTAACGATTGTTTTAGAAATGCAACCGGCGGCATGTACAATTGCAGGTTTCTTTCTCACACAAATCATAATATTAAATCTCAATTCTTCTTCAATCTCAAATATTATACCACGTTTCAGACAATGAAGACATATGTTACATTTATTTTGGCCAATTTTAAACGAAGGTTTCTGATATTTATTTAGAGATTAGAGAAGCGGTTAGTTAACCTGACATTTGACTTTGGGCCATAGTAGTTTAAATATATTTTGTTTAGCGGTGCTGTAGTAAGAAATCATGAAAAATACTGCATTTTATACTTTCTTTATTAAACTAATAAGATTCTCTTATAACATTATTATCTGAGACATAAAACTGTTTAGGTGTCCATGAAAAAGTCATGTCAGCTTGCAATCGTTTTGTTATTCAGTTACGTCGACTTGCACTTTTTAAAAAGACAAATCATCAGAATAGATCTAAATTTCTCAATTAAGCTACACTATTTTTTTTCTTTTTGATAACAGTGAATGCTATTCTATAAAATAAAATTCTTATAACCATTTGTATAAGTATCATATTAAATACTTACTTGTCTAGATAGTTTATGACAGTGCGTTAATTAAGGACATACTTCTAATTGTTGTACTATTTGATTCCCTCAAAACTGTTACACGGATATTCTGGGAAACGGTTTTATTTATTTGACACTTTTATGTTCATATTAAATGTGATGACCAGTTTCTGAGATATTTCATATTTAATGTGATGATCAAATTCTGAGTTATTTCATATTTAATTTTATGACCAGTTTCTGAGATACTTCGTTCACATTTAATATGATGACCAGTTTCCTGAGATACTTCACAGTTGATGTAATGACCAGCTTCTGAGATAATTTACAGTTGATGTAATGACTTATTCCTGAAATATTTCACACGTCATATTCATCGACTGTAACGTAAAATTAGACATCAGGTTGTGATACCATTCCTTTGACTTTCATCCATCAAATTGTATTTGCGTATTAAAGAATACATGTGTTTTATTTCTTCCCTCAAGTTGTATTAGCGTATTAAAGAATACATGTGTTTTATTTCTTCCCTCAAGTTTTATTAGCGTATTAAAGAATACATGTGTTTTATTCGCGTATTAAAGAATAAATGTATTTTATTAGCGTATTACAGAATACATGTGTTTTATTAGCGTATTACAGAATACATAATGTGTTTTATGAGCGTATTAAAGAATACATGTGTTTTATTAGCGTATTAAAGAATACATGTGTTTTATTAGCGTATTAAAGAATACATGTGTTTTTAGCGTACTAAAGAATACATGTGTTTTATTTCGAATGTAATCCCTTGCTACGTTGGATCTATGGCTATAAAGGGTGCAAGATTTTAAATTAAATTAATAACCCTTTCGACTTGTATGTTAAGTATCATAGTGCTGTTTATAATCCGTATAATTGTCTCAGATTTAGGGAAATACATTTCTCATATGTGTATTTCTGACCGACAGAATAATTGCATTATCAAGAGTAAACTCAGCATAAAATTTAGTTACAGAACTACGTAATAAAATTTTTAAAGGCAGTCAACCTCTGCTGTAAAATCGCGGTATATTCGTAGTTAAAACTTATGAAACATCAGAAATATAGCATGAAATAAAGACATGATTTGTGGTTATAGGATTCAGTGTTAACCACTTGCTAGGGGAATTATTGCATTTCATTGACATTGTGTACCTAAATATAGGGATCGAGGTAAAGTGGCGTGCCACTTGGATATATTAAGTTTTACTAATATGGTATATGCCATTGTCGCTTTTAAAAAATAATAGAGTTACGCATCAACAGCACTTATCGTATGTAGTTAATAGTTTCCTTAATGTTAAATATATGCAAATTTTAAAATCTATGTTTCATACCCAAAAAATTATTGTAAACATTAGTTTATTGTACTATAAATAAAGTTTGAAGTGGCAAACATATGTAACTATTTTTTGTCTCACATAATTGTAAATTAAACTATAAAAGAAGTTTAATAAAATTATTTAACAACTCATCTTGACACAAAAATGGTATCCATAAAAAACGCGATACTAAATAAGTATTGGTGCTATGTGGTGCAGCGTTGATAGGATTTATATAATTTAATACGCATCAGATATGCCATACATGGAGCTTTATTTTTTCCTCCAAATACTTGAAAGATTATTTGTATTGTTTATATATGTTTGGATAATAGTACTGCAATAACGCAAAGCTGTCATTTATCGATTTCTTCTTACTTCATGGTTAACCTCTAACGATTATAATAGACACACATACACAAATTATAAAAATGTGAATAGGCTTCAAAAAGTATAACGACTGCCGAAAACCACATAGGTTTGTGTATGTATTTATATAGTTTATGAACTCTAACCACAAGACGTTTGAGTATGTATTTATAAGTTTACCAACTTTAACAACACCTGTGACTTTGGCAATTATAGAATAGTACTTAATTGAGCTTTCTTTTCATTTTTAAAAAGTTTACTTTATATTAAGAACGGAATTATATTATATATGTTATATATGTGTTTGTATATATATATATATATATATATATATATATATATATATATATATTTAATAAGATTATACTTTATTTTTATTACATGTATATATTTGTATATAATTGTTTCTATAATAATAAATTTTGTCCATCGTATGTTTATTCTAATATTGCATGATTGCTAACATTACATTTCCATTTTCTACACTAAAAAAGTATACAGCATAAATTACAAATATACTACAGGTATACTCGAGTTTTTTACAGTTATTTTATAGAGAGATACTCGTAGCTATGTATGACTTGGTTATGGTGATGATTATTCTGTGTTGTAAAAATGATTACGATTAAGGTGATGATGACTTTTACCGTGTTGCCGTTGACTGTTTTTTTTTATTACGTTTTTTTTAAGACCGCGGAGCCATTTCCTGGGCATCTCTTATAATACTTCTGGAATATTTAAAAACCCGCGAGCACTGAATCCACGAAAATTGAAATCATAGCAGCCAGTGATTTCTGTATTATTACTGTCGTGATGCATAAAAAAGGGGTTAAACATTTCAGTAAGACTAGAGAATCCTAAGATTAGAAGAAACTCGGAAGTTGTATGAATTAAAGTAAATGGTTGATATGCTAATTTTGTTATGATACTAATTAAAATTAACTTCAAAATTAAAGAAACATTTCTTTTTAATGATTAACGTAGATTATGTGTAACGTACTATCATTTATGTGGTTATTATGATAAGAATGTTTATTTTATTATTAAATGTATGTTATTATCTCCATATAAATTGCTGTGAGCCCGGCTCCTTGCTTGGATACAGCGCTATAAAAATTATCAATTTATTATTATTAAGTGAAACTTTTTAAGAACTGTATTCATCTATAAATAGTTTGAACCAGGGTCACAAGTTTGTATTAGGCTCAGTAGAAGAATGCTAGCAAATTATTGAAGTTGTATCCCTAGATGTAGGGATCGAAGTCAAGTGGCGTGCCACTTTAATAAAATACCACAGAAAAAGAAAGAGCTCCCCTTTGATTTTAAATTAGACATGCACATATTTTATACTTCATAAAAACATCTGACAGTTTCCATATTTTAAATAGTTGCATTTTTAAATTTTAATCTTTATTACAATTTTCATATTTCCGTAAGTATTTTAAATTACATACAATGCGACATTTTGATAACACAATTTAATAATAAGTTTCATAGTTTTTAAAATATTTTTTTTAAATTTAAAACTTGATATTTGCTTCACTTTTTTTCAAAATACAATGTCTAATAAATTAAACCAGAAGCAGTGCCATGTGGTGCACCATTGGTGCGATAAATAATTATTCAATTTATTGTGTTCTCTTCAAAATTTGCACAATTCTTCAATTGTAAGGTTATAAATACTAAATATATATAAATACACACAAAATCATAACACGACCATATAAATATCTTGACCAGAAGCTTGAGTTTATTTCATTGTATCTATATTTTTCTGCACTCTTTTTCAGCCATGACATGAGAGTTTTTATATATTTTTTTACCTAAAGTCATGTATCTAAATAAAATGTTTTGAAAAGTTGAGAAAGACTTTACATCTAAATTGGGACCAGTTGTTTCTTATTACTTCTTACAATATTCCTTGATTAGTGAGTTGTGACTTGATATGAATGATCGCATCATTTGCCTTGTGAGATGGACTGAGATTACATTGAAATATCTGCTGTAGTAGACAAGAGAATTATTGAAATATTAACATGAAACATTTCATCTCTGATTTATTTTGGGTGAAGATATCAGTTAATATCTGGTAGTGTGGTTACTTTCTGCTGGTATCTTTAACTTGTTCTATGTCTATAAGGTGATTTCACACCAACTATAACGAATATAACTCTGTCTACCAACTAATGAGCATCTACATCTATATGCTTTTCCTTGCACACAGAGAAATATGGTTTAGTTAGCAGCAGTTGGGAAATATTTGACCATTAATAAGAGATTTTCTTTCTAGTTTCTTCAAGACACACTAGTTACACTTGTTATTTGCTTGCTGATATGCATATGCTTAATTTCCCTGGTGGCACGTTGTCTTATTCGGGCATTTGTCTAACAATGAAAATCTCTTCTTGGCAACTACTGCTCGGCCTTTTACCTATTCAAGTAAGACAAATGCGTGGTCTCAACAAATATTTTATATAATTGTTTTTTTAAAAAATAAAAACTGTTTAGAAAGTAAAACTTCATTTCTTTAAGTTTTAAAATTGATTAAATTGTTTTGTTTCATTTTTTTTTACAATTTTGTATTTTCTTTTTTTTTAAAAATAAGCTCACTTATCACAGATGAATTAAAAGTTATAGAAAGGAATTTTGTGTCACCTAATGTTTAACTTCATCTATTATGTTTTTTTAATCATTTAATGTTTCATGTTTCTCATACGTTTAACTTCATCTTATCATGTTTTTAATCATTCCATGTTTTATGTCCCGGTTGCCTGTGTTATGCTTAAGTCAAACTCTCTTCTGTCGTTCATATTTGGGAAATAAATAATTCTGACAGCCAGCTTGTCATACTTTTGATTTAGTATTTTAATAATATGAATACACAATCTTTGTAACGTAATAGCAATAGAGCATTCATAAATGTCAAATGCAAACACCAATACAATGAATACTTGTCTAATAAACCTATCACAATACCTCAGTGACCTTCTCTATTATATCACAATACCCCAGTGACCTTCTATATTCTATCACAATACCTCAGTGACCTTCTCTATTCTAACACAGTCTCAACTTCCAGTATCTCAGTACTACAAACATGTCTTAACTCTCCTAGTTCACTATATTCTTTCTCTTCTCTCTCTACCAAATAACTCGCCCACACACACACACTATACATATATCATATATCATATATCCCCTCCAAGTCCTTGCCATCTTATCGAATGACACATTTAATAACATTTGATAAAGTTGAACAATATCAGATAAATGTGTATGTTTCATCACGAGCTTATATTTGATCACTTTTTGAACAATTATAAACTTAATATTAAGTGTATATTCATTTGGATATCAAGCCAAGTTAAATTTTGCTTTCCATCTGGAAGTTACTACTTTCAAGAAACTTCCGGAATTATTATATTAATACCCAGTAAAATGAGTACAAAATTCCACTAAAAACTTGTTGGTGATGAGTGAATTGTATTCTTCATTAAGGAATCGAAGTCAAGTGGCGTGCACTTGAATAAATTAGATTAACTTAGTCTTCATTCAAAAATAATAGTTAAAGATATTACACTATAAAATTGTTAGAAATGCAAACATATTAAAATAAATAACAAATGTTACTAGTTTTTTAAAAATTTAAGTGAACACGTTCTTTTTAAAACTCAATTTTGTTTTCTAATTGTTTATCGTTAATCATTCTTATAAAATAAAATCAAATAAATCTTATAGCAACATAAGTTATTAATATTATCTCATAGATTTATACATATTTTACTAATTATCTTTTCATCAAGAAGTTCCTTTTCTAAATATTCAAAAATTAATTTTCTCAAGTACACTAACTTATTTCATATTAAATACAACAATTTTGGTGCTTTTTGGTGCAGGGCTTCCTGGAAATATAAATATAATTTTAATGCACATTCAATATAATTACACTAGTGTGTCACCCGTCAAAAATGACGGAAGTTTTGATAATAAATACACATCAGATTTTATAAAAATAACGTAATACAGAACTTTCGTTTATTTTATTTATTTTTATTTTATCCATTTATTTCCCTATTGAACATTTTTATGCGGACGTTCGAAAAATGTTATTTTTGGGTGCAGTAATTTGGTGCGCTGCTTTCTAAAATTAGTAGCGTCACGAACAGGACAGACGGGACATGACAGAGATTGTAAATTATGAATGCTGATGAGATCCTTTAGTAAAGAGAGTTCTTTACAGACCCGGGATAATGCTTATTTATGAATCTATTAAATTAACATTATATTACATTTGAATTATACATACAAGTGTATCACCTGTCAAAAATAACGGAAGTTTTCAAAATAAATACACATCAGATTAAAAAATAACGTAATACAGAACTTTCATTTATTTTATTTATCTTTATTTGATTCATTTATTATCATATTGAACAATTTTATGCGGAACGTTCGAAAAGTGTTATTTTTGGTGCAGCTCTATAAAACAAAATCGATCGCAGCGACACCTAACAGCACTACAAATTTCGTAGCGCCACCTAACAGCAAAAAAAAATTACATCCATATATACAGACAACGGGAATTATGTATATTGATAGAAGAGGACTGCGAAAATTGTTTAAATAAAATAAAACATGCACAAACAAATTGTGTAATGAAAAAAATAAATTTAAACTTAATTATCATACTAATACATCAGTAAACGTTTCGGCTAATGGCTTCGTCAGTACAATTAACATACTGTACTTACATAAGTATTAACATTATATTTAAATTATAAAGACAGCCTAGATCAAGAAAATAGTTACGTAACGATAAAAAGAAAGGAAACAGAAAAACAATGTCACAGGATATAAAAAAAAAGGAGGAAGTATCAAAAACTACAGTGAAAACCACAACGGGAAAAAGATTCTACAATTAGGTAAAATTGGGAATTTGTTTTAGTCCATATGGAGCAAACGTATCAAATTGTTTTATAAATCTATTTTCCATGTTGTATTACACTTGATGTGTTGACCAGTTCCTGAAATACATAAAATTTTATGTGATGTCTAGTTCCTGAGTTACTTCACAGTTGATGTGATGTCTAGTTCCTGAAATACTTCACAGTTGATGTGATGTCCAGTTCCTCAGTTACTTCACAGTTGATGTGATGACCAGTTTTTGAAATACTTCACGTTTGATGTGATGACCAGTTCCTTAAATACTTCACAGTTGATGTGATGACCAGTTCCTGAAATACTTCACAGTTGATGTGATGACAAGTTCCTGAAATACTTCACAGTTGATGGAATGACCAGTTCCTGAGATACTACTACATATTTGATGTGATGACCAGTTCATGAGTTTAGATATGTTCAACTCTTTTCTATAGTAGGAAAAGCGTTTTGTTTACATTTAAATAAAAATAATACAATACTTAATATTACGATGTGTGATAGCATGGTCACTTCTAATAATAAAGGTACAATCTATACAAATATACATAGATATTTTTTTTTAAATTTTAATTTTTTTTTGATAATATAAAATTGGTTTATAAACATGTTGAAATAAGTACATGACATAATACATCCTTTAATGAAACAGTTCATGCACTTTATTTCTAATCCTCGGGTACGATATATTTCTTTTTTTTAATGTCATTTTGTAAGGAAATTCTTGAAGAAATAAACATAATTTTAAAGTATAAAATCATGAAATTATACCGAGTCGTCAAGAAATAATAATTTGTTTCTGTTATCTTGTAATGACCTAATAAGTCGAGCTAAATATGTTTGAAATTAATATCAACAAGAGAATAAAATCAAGTCTGAACCTAACGTTTGAACTTAATATCATCAAGGAAATAAAATCAAGTCTGAAATAAATATGTGAACTTAGCTCAAATCTTCAAGGTCGAGTTCAGATATCCATGCCCTGAAATTGTATTAGTCCACTCAGTTGGCAAGTGTTAAGACAAGGCTTCATCAAAGAGTGTCCGACATCAAAATTCACCTCGACCTTGATGTCTATAGCTTTCTAGTGCTGGGATTCACTGCCAAAAAATAACAAAATAATTCGTTTATTTAATCGTTTTTACTTCTTCATAATCAAATGTTTTGTTGTTATTTTTTCAGATACAGTTGCAATGTTATATAACATTTTAAAAACATGCCATTTGACATAAAATCATTGTAACATGCATACAATCAAGTTTACTTTAAGACTTTAGTAAGTAAACAAGACAAATATACGTTTTTCTATGATATATTTGGTCATAGATTATTTAAATTTAATTAGAATAATAATTTTTGTAGGTGCTGATAAAGGAATTAGTCAAGAAGTTCACTTGTGCATTGGTCCATTAATAACGCTCTCTAGTATTGCTTTATTCACACAATTTGTTGGTGTATTGTATTTTATTTGCACTTCCAAGGACTGGTATAAAAGTCGACTTTTTCAATGTCTAAACAATAATAAAATTAATATTAAGTAAGTATTCATGTGGACAACGAGGCATGTTTAATTTTGGTTTTCATCTGTAAGTCATTAATTTCTAAAACTTCTGGAATTATTAAATAAGGGGCCGTACATAAATGAAGTATACGCGATTTTTGCCGATTTTTAACCCCCTCCCCCCCCTCGTCACGCGTCGTCACAAACCCCCCCCCAATCTAAAAATACGTCACAAATCTTTGACCCCCCCCTCCCAAAAAAAAACACTTTATTTTCTATTTGAAAATAAGTATGTTTCAAATCACTTTTATTGTCATTTAAGTATTTATTGTTTATTTAGTGAAGATTTACATTGTAATATCGTAACCCGTGTGAAGCATTTTTAAAAACGTTTAACTGGCCTTCAGAAAACGAACTGTGTTAACATCCTTAGATTATATTTTATTTTAATGCATACAAATTAAACATTGACTATTAATCATCATGGTTAACGTCTTTATTTAGAAATTTTTTATTTATTTTAAATTACATTTTTAAAATTTATTTTTTAAAAATCCCTCAATTGACTGACGGGCATCCCATGAGAAAGACGTCGGCGAACAGAAGTAAATAACCTCATCTGGGGTCAAAAAGGGAATTCTTGGGGGTAATGCAGACTCATTTGGGACAAATAACATCCACTAAAATCCACTAGATATATTAAAATACGTCATGTGTACGTGTACGCTTGGAACATTATTGAACCGGTTGAATCATTATTTAACCGGTTCCTTCCAGAAAATGCATTTTTTTAAAAATTTGACAACTATGTAGATTTCTTACCTACGTACTATACGAAGACAACTAAATCTACCCTACTTTCATTTATATTGGCACGAGTGACAACAATCTTAATCCTCATGACCTGTCTGTATCAAGTATCCTTTCTGTGTTATTTAAAATTAATGCCTTAAAAAACTGAGCTAAGAAGAAAAGTTGTTTTGTGCTCCTCTCGAATTGCGATGTCAAGAATTTGATGCATTCAATAAAGTTAATGAATATTTGACTAATTTTAAATGGGCTCATTTACCATTATATCTAGAATCTAGAAGACTAGAATGGCCAGGAGCGTTTGACCAAAACCAATCGAACAATTAAATCAAACTTTAAAAGTTTTTAATTTTATCAAATAGATTCCCTCCCCCCCCTCCCCTTTTAAAGAAAAAGGATATTCGTGTCGTTTAGACTTAAAATATCTACACATAATCCTATTCAGATCATTGTTAGACACTTTTCATACTTGTAAAACTCACAATTAGCATTGCTAACAACGATCCCTGAAATCCCTGAGTCATGTGAGCAGTACCTGGAGTCATGGGTTGGTTGGGGGGGGGGTAACGCACACATAAACTTGTATATTTTGGCAAAAGAATCGACGACTCCTGCCATGAGATAACCAAACGGAGCTGCGGTTACATCACAAATGCTTTGATGTCAACATCAAACGACGCAGTGTAACAATTTCATGTTATCTTGTGGATTCTCAAAATTAAGGATTATAATAAGTTTTAATTTTCGTGTCTTGATAGCTTACGCCAACCAGCGTCTGATGGCCTACCGACCGGCACATTGAGAAGCACTGATTTTTTAAAAAAATAATTAACCTTAAAAACACTTTTTAAAAACTAGTCTTATATTAAAAATGCACTAATTTTCTACTTTTTAGTCTACGCATTTTACAGTAAGTACAAAGCCAGCTTACCTTTTGACTATAAATCCCTTATATATGAGACATAACTAAAAGTAGTGATTATGTTCAAACGCGACATTTACAGACTGAAACAGAATTATCTCCCCTGGTTTTTATATCCCCTGGGTGCAGGAACGGTACGGGGTGTGAACAGTGACGGTCGGCGTCAACGCGTGAACTGGGCACGTAAAAAAATTATAAACAAATAGTTGGACGGTTGGACGGACGGTTCCGATTAAACTTACAAAGCAAGCCAATATAAGACTAGTAAAAATAAGAAAAATCATTAAATAAATTGTAAGCGACCAAATATTTCAGTAAAAGTTTTATTTAAAGTTGCCCTTTTAATGTGACGTCCCATTTCTTCAACCCCCCTCGTCACGCATCGTCACAAACGTGTGACCCCCCTCCCCCCCTAGGTGCGTGACGTCATTTATGGACGGTCCCTAAGACCCAGTAAAAGAACAAATTGAAATAGCAAGAACGACTTATGGGTGACAGGAGAATTATAGCCATTCCTTGACATTGTGTTACTTATTAAGGAATCGAAGTCAAGTGGCGTGCACTTGAATAAACTAGATATGATTAGTCTTATTAAGTAATCGATGTCAAGTTGCGTGCACTTGGATAAAATAGATTAGATTAGTCTTCATTCAAAGGGCACACTGACTAAATAGATGTGGCCATACGATTGTTAGACATTCTTATATATTAAAATAAATATATACAAATATTAGATTTATTAATTTTAAGAGAATACGTTTTTAAAAATCTATTTTGTTTTCTAATTTTATATCGTAAATCATTCTTATTAATTACAATCAAATAAACATTATGGAAACATTACTTATTTATACTAAGTCTCATAGAATTTTGCACCATATTCTAATAATTATCTTTTAAGAAATAAGAGCCGATTCCTAATATTCCAAAAGTAGGTTAATTACGTTCAATAATTCATTTCATATTGAATACATCAATATTGGCGCTTGTGCAGCGGGCGCCAGCGGGGCTGGTTGGAAATCTAAATTTAATTTTAAATAAATATTCAATACATTTACAAAAGATCCTTTAGTAAAGAGAGTTATTAAAGACCCGAAATAATGCCAAGTTGTGTATAAAGTTAAAATTAGATTACATTTATATATGTTTGTATGTTTATATATATATACTAGGTTGTGCTGCGGCGCCGTTGCTACTGCGGCGCCCAGTTTTATTTAGGGCGCCTACGGCGCCCAATTTTTTCAAAAGCCCAACAAACTTGCCCGTGTATGATATATACATAATATTAAACTTCCTTAAATGTACACAAAGAATTTAATAATGAAGGTTGTAGGGCACCTACGGCGCCCACTTTTTTTGGACAAAAGCCCAAGTAACCTATCGTTGTATGATAAATACTAAATATTCCTGAAAATTAAACAAAGTATTTATATAATATTTTTTACAGTGCTAATCACCACACGATTTTTTAAACTAATTTTAGAAAGCAGCGCACCAAATTACTGCACCAAAAAATAACTATTTGAGTCAGTCAGCACTGCTTACAACACAAAATAAAAAAGCAGAGTGATGTCCCTTGGCGTTAGGCGTGAGGCAGTCTGCGATAATTGAGAGTAAATATATTTATACTTGCGTATCACCCGTCAAAAATAACGGAAGTTTTCAGCTGAAATCTATTTATTTTGAAAAAATGCACTTTTTTTAGGGCGGCTACTGCACCGACCTTTTTCAAAAGCACAACTAACTTGTCCTTGTTTGATAAATACGAAATATTAAACTTTCTGATATGTACACAAAGTATTTTATAATAGGGGTTGTAGGGCGCCTACGGCGCCCCCTTTTTTTTATATTTTATAATTAACCATCATCAAATCCCCTTTTGACACTGTTCCCTTTTCCAAAATTAAAATATGAGCTAAAACAATGACGTCATATAATATTCTTTTACAGCGCATCTTTAATTTGACCACCTTTTGATGCATTGGTGCAGTAATGTGTTGCGCTGCTTTCTAAAATTTTTAGCGTCACGGACTGACACTACGTGACATTGCAAATTATATTGTTTAATGATGATTAGGGCTGTTAACGATAAATTTAAATTTAATCGTTAACTTTTGAAAAATTAACTATTAATAAATAGTTAATTTCGATTAAAGCCAAAAATTAAAATGTATGACTTCATAAGTAACAATTATTAAACGTTCTTGTTGAAAATCTAAATAACACTGAAATGTCTCCTTTATATGTCATTTTTTAACCAACTACGCAAAAAGACAAATGTGTTGAAATTATTTAGTTCAGCTGATGATCGGGTTTAATTGACAATATAACCAAACGAGCTGAACAATCATTCACATGGAACTGAGGTAACTGGTATGCACAAAACGGTCTTGGCAAGTAATGACATTATCGGATATCGGTGTTCATTAAGTTTCCATCATTGTAGAGTGTTAATGGATTGAGGAACGTTGGGGCCGTCCATAAAGTACGTCACGCTATTTTGGAACATTTTTAAGTTCTCCCTTCCCCCCTGTCACAAACGGTCACAAATCTCGGACATCCCCCCCCCTAAAGTACGTCACAGTTTCGAAAAAAAATGTTGTTTTTTATTAACAAAATAATTAAAATGTAATATAAAACACCGTGACGTCATACATGGCCGGACCCACCTCCCCCTTGTCACAAACTGTCACACTTTCTTACATTCCCTCCCCCCACCCTCTAGAGCGTGACGTACTTTATGGACGGCCCCTTTCATCTCCATTTTGTAACTCAGTAATTCATCAGAAGATCTGTCGTCATTTTCTGTCTCTGAGTCAAACTCCATTACTGCCATTAGGTTAATACGTTTTTCTTTTGGTTTGATAAGTAGGCGAAGTGTTAGAACCATGGTAGGCAAACGATTTCTCACAATGAACTTTTTGACCATTCCCGGCAGTCAATAGTTTAAAACCAAAATTTTGGTGTAATCGTCAGTAAATTTGTTATTATTTATCGGCCGCTATTTTTGATTATTATTATTTTTTTAATTTTTTTTTACTTCCAATGATTTATAAGTCATGGGTCGATTAATCTTTCAAAAATAATTTAATCGTTAAAATTTTTAACGATAAACCGAGAAATTAATCGTTAATTTCCGCAGCCCTAATATATATATATATATATATATATATATATATAAGACGCATTTGTTGTCTGTCTGTCTGTCTGTTCCCTAATAACTCAAGATCCAGACAACCAAATAACGTGAAATTTGGTACACGTACACAAAATTATACCGGAAAGGTTATTAAACAGGTTTCGTTCCATATATATAAGATACTGGGGCCCGGGGGCCCAAAATGTAGTTTTTCCCTATATGAGCTATATAAAATAAAAATTATTGAAAATTAAGACGTAAAATAATGACGCAAATTAATAAACATTTTGGTGTCGAGATTAACAAGAAGGCGATTATCGCCATAAAATAATTTTTTTGTTGTTGTTGCTTTGTCGTTGATGCTTTTGTTGTTGTAGTTGTTGTTTTGTTGTTGTTTCTGTTGTTGTTGCTGTTGTTGCTTTTGTGTTGTTTTTGCTGTTGTTGTTGTTGTCCACATCCCTTGCCCTGCGACGACAATGTCCTGCATGTTGTTGTTGCTGTTGTTGTTGTAGTTGTTTTGTTGTTGATTTTGTTGTTTTTGTTGTTGTTTTGTTTTTGTTGTTTTTGTTGCTGTTGCTGTTTCTGTTGTTGTTTTTGTCGTTGTTGCTGTTGTTTTTGCTGTTGTTGTTGCTGTTGTTGTTAAACCCTGGAAAAGCCGGGTACTTGCCCCTAGTATATATATATATATACATTAGTGCTGTTAACGATAAATTTAAATTTAGTCGTTAACTTTTGAAAAATTAAAAAGCCAAAAATGGAAATTTACGGTGTTATAAGTAACATTTATTAAACGTACTTGTCGAAACTCGAAATAACATTTGAATGTCTTCTTTAACCAACTTCTTAACATCTTTTAACCAACAACGCAAACAGACAAGTGTATTGAGATTATTTGGTTAAAGTAATGAGCGGGTCTTATTGACAATATAACCAGCCGAGCTGAACAATCGTTCACATAGCTTTAGATTGTCTCAGCTGAAGTTTCTGATACTGTAGTGGATGTTTGGTTTGCAGGTGATATGTAAGCGAAGTGTTAGAACAATGGTAACAATATTCCCTTTAACAAGCGCATTTGCGCAGATATTTGACCGACGCCACGCAGAAGTTTAGAATCACCGAGCAGCAAATTTTGTAAAGCATTGCAAAAAGAATGGACGTTGTGCAAATTTGCACGCGAGTTGTTTTTTTTTAAACTTTGTACATGGTCCAGAGAAGCTTAGACTTAGAGGGAACATTGCGTGGTAGGCCAACGATTTCTCTCAATAGACACAATAATCTTTATACTTTAACGTCATTTTAAACATTCACGTCAGTCAATAGTTTAAAACCAAAATGTTCGTTTAATCGTCCGGATGTTAATTTATATTTTTCGTCCGATATATTTTACTTTTTGACATCAAGTACATTTATAAGTGGTGGGTCGATTAATCGTTTAAAATTTTTTAGTCGTTAACATTTTTTAACGATTAATCGAGAAATTAATCGTAAATTTCCGCAGCTCTAATATATATATATATATATATATATATATATATATATATATATATATATATATATATGTAAAAAACGATTTCCATGGACATCATCACATGTGTATATGTTTTACAAATGCATCGTAAAAAGCACCCATGTTCATATAGAATATAAATATATTTATTTTATCCTTGATTTACCTAAATGTTTTAGGACTTCGGATTTGTAGTCACATTTATTTTTCTTAATATATTTAGCAAAATAATATCAATAATAACAAGAACGTTTTAAAAAAATATCATCTTGAGAGATAAACCATAAAACAAAACATTAAAAACATCATCTGCATAAGGGCAGAAACAATTTTTTATGAACATTTCAATCTTGTTGTCACGCATCATGAACTATGATTAAAGTTTAATCCAGAAATTAGCAGAAATCATGTAGGTATGTGAAGAAAGACAAGGTAAATATGCACTTTGTATTTCTCTTTACTTTGAATGGACGAGTTTTATGAATAACCTAAAATGTATAAATAGCCTGAACTAGAGACACGAGACGAGCTCAGTGTATACAGGGGTCAGTACGGCACAAGTAATTTATTTATACTGTTTTCCTAATTGTAAGGATCGAAGTCAAGTGGCGTGCCACTTGGATGAAATAGATGTCGTTCTATTCTCAAAATAACATAGTAACATCCGCGGTATCATTGATGCAATTAGACACACACATCTAACACGACATAAATAAATTATATAGTTTCCATTTTTTAAAACAAAATATGATTATAATAATCTACTTATTTTTTTATTTTTTATTTTTCTTTGCAATAAATTTACTGTACATACAATGAAACATTTATAAAATACAATGGTTCATATTTTTGGTGATAGAATTTAAATTACATTTAAATTGATTGTCAAACACAAGAGACCATCTGATTTATCTTGGTAAGTTACTTTTTTCAAAGTAATCTATATTAAATACATCAGTCACGGTGCTTTGTGGTGCGTCACTTACGGGAAATGCAATTTTAATGCAAGTCAACTATAAATAAACTATTGAACCTACATATGACAGAATGTCAGCAGCCGCGAGCCTAGTGCTCTTATTTGTTCTTCCAGGAAAACACTCATAGCAAACAAGTCGCCGGAACGGTACCTTGCAAAACGGCCGCCGGAGCATCCAGTACATGGTCGAAGATGTCTCCCATTAAAAATGACCTCACAAGGAATGGTGGAATTTCCCTACTTCGACTCGCTACAACCACGGCGCCAGCCCGAGACGGCATACGAGTCCCTCTAATTAAGTACTGCCACTGGGTGGGGGATCATCAAGGGCCTACATATGGTGTTATACCCCATTGGAAGTTTTCCTCAGAGATGCCATCCGCTAAGTTAATCACGGTACATTTGCTAATCCTTGCTGGCGCTCCAGGCCACAAACCGGTATCTCTCATAAACGCTTGCTAGTGAGGAGGACGAAACTATCGCTTCGGATAACTCGACCCTCAACGGGTTCTTTGGTTTTCATCATCGACATTGTATCTAATGATCTGTTTAAGATCCGTGCAGCGACTGTAATCATATATGACTAGCACCTAACACCAGACCAGACTTTGGCATTGCCTGTCGGGGTTGTTGGTTTCGGGCTGCAGTTAGGTCAGCCTGCCCTACTCGTCTCGTGGTCCGAGCCGCGTAGACGCCACCCCCAGGTCCAACTGTCCTACTTGTGGTCCGAGCCGCGTAGACCCAACCCCCTGGTCCACATGTCCTACTCGTGGTCCGAGCCCCGTAGATGCCAACCCCAGGTGCGCCTGTCCTACTCGTGGTCCGAGCCGCGTAGACCCAACCCCCTGGTCCACATGTCCTACTCGTGGTCCGAGCCCCGTAGATGCCACCCTCAGGTCCGCCTGTCCTACTCGTGGTACGAGCCCCGTAGATGCCACCCTCAGGTCCGCCAGTCCTACTCGTGGTCCAAGCCGCGTAGACGCCACCCCCGGGTCCGCCTGTCCTCTTCGTGGTCCGAGCCGCGTGGACGCCGACCCCAGGTCCGCCTGTCCAACTCTTGGTCCGAGCAACGTAGACGTCACCCCCAGGTCCGCCTGTCCTACTCGTGGTCCGAGCCCCATAGATACCAACTACAGTTCCACCTGTCCTACTCGTGGTCCGAGTCGAGTAGACGCCACCCCCAGGTCCGCCTGTCCAACTCGTGGTCCGAGCCGCGTAGACGCTACCCCTTCTCGAAAAGGAATAACTCCTTCATTAAGCGTTCCAGCTAAATATTATATAATTTACCCTCAATTATCTATGACTCACTCACTGTGGCCTAACGCTAAGGGACATCACTCTGCTTTTTTTAAAATTGAAAATATAGACTTAAAAAGCATATCACTTTGGTTTCCAGATTAACATTAACCAAACAACGTACGAACCTCTGACGTCACCATTTGTGTTGTAAACAGTGCTGACTGACTCAAAGAGTTATTTTTTTTTGGTAAAGTAATTTGGTGCGCTGCTTTCTAAAATTAGTTTAAAAATCGTGTGGTGATTAGCACTGTAAAAATATTATATAAATAATTAGTGTACATTTCAGGAATGTTGTTGTTCGTCCGTCGTGGTCGACGATGACCAATCTCATCATATTTGCTGGGCCACCACATGTGTCCTCTGGTGGCTTATTAACCGTATTCTGGCACGAAAAAGGCGTCGCATGTCGGACAAGAAATGGATGCGGTCCCTTCTGACTTGACGTTTTAACTTGGCAGCCTGTTGTCTGTTTGCCTCACAGACAGCTGCGACATTCCATATCATAGCGCGCCAGTGGGCTCAGTTTCTGGCTGCTGCTTCCCAGGAGTCATGTCCGATGTCGAAGGCCTTCAGAGCAGTTTTAAGTGCATCCTTGTAGCGCTTGTAGCACTACATGCCCCACCCATCGTAGTTGGCTTTGCATGAGTATAGTGTGGATGCTGGGGAGTCCTGACCTGGCTAATATTTCGGTGTCTGTGGAACTTTTTCCTGCCATTTTATATTCAGAATTTTTCTAAGGCTTTTGGTGTGGAAGTGGTTGAGCAACCTCGCATGGCGTTGGTATACGGTCCAAGTTTCACATGCATATAATAAGGTGGGAAGCACTAAAGCTCTGTATACTTTTAGTTTTGTTTTGTTACTGAATCCCCTTCTGTTCCAGACAATGTCATGCAATCTACCGAATGCTGTGCTGGCCTTTGAGATTCTCCAGTTCACCTCGTCATCAATATTGGCGTTCTGAGACAGTGTGCTGCATGCCAAGTTAGGTAAAGCGGCTCACTGTGTTGATTTTGTTGCCGTTGATGAATATGTTAGGCTCAATTAAAAATTTGCCTGGGGCCGGCTGGTATAACACTTCTGTCTTCTTTGTGCTGATTGTGAGCCCCAAGTTAGAGCACGCACTGGAAAATTTATCAGCACTTAGTTGCAATTGTGCTTCAGAGCCCGCGTTAAGGGCACAATCATCAGCAAAAAGAAGGTCCAGGATGCTGTCTGATTTGACCTTTGTCTTAGCTTTAAGCCTCCTGAGGTTGAACAGAAGACCATCAGTGCGATACCGAAAGTCATTGCCTACTTTGCTATTCCTGAAGGCCTCTGTAAGCATGTCTTAGAACATGAGGCTGAACAATGTTGGGGCCAGAACACAGCCTTGCTTAACGCCATTTGTGACAGGGGAGGAAATCATTTTAAATTAATTTAAAACGAAAATGTTCCTTTACTTAAATTTCTTAAATAACAATGAGGATGTGGTTCTTTAATCCTTTCCAAATTCTGCCCACATTATATAAGCTAATTTGTATTCCTTATTTCATTTCTGAGTTTACTTCCAATTGATTCAATAACAACCTACAATGTCAGAATCAGAAAATAGGAAAGCAAATGATGCACCTAACGTAAGTTGTAGCTCATGATGCACATAGCAAACGTTGTAGCATATGATGCACCTAACGTAAGTTGTAGCTCATGATGCACATAGCAAACGTTGTAGCAAATGATGCACCTAATGTAAGTTGTAGCTCATGATGCACATAGCAAACATTGTAGCAAATGATGCACCTAACGTAAGTTGTAGCTCATGATGCACATAGCGAACGTTGTAGCAAATGATGCAACTAAATTCATTGTGGCAAATTATTCTTCTAACAAACATTGATGCAAATGATGCACCTAACACACTGTTGTAGCAAATGATGCACCCAACGAACTTTAGTGTTAGTTTGATTTATGGCGCATTTTGAGACCCGGCCATTATTTGTCATTGAGATAATCAAATGTGTGTGTAGCTTGGTACTTTGCACTTCTTTGAGCCAACATTCCTTGGGTATTTGTAGATCAAATATTAGAAGAAAAAAAAACTGCATAATTTTTCGTATATATTAAAGAGCTAGATTTAAAGTGATGTATAGATACGCGCATAATTTCACGCTATTGATTAATTACAAAATTTATCAAAGCATGAATGTTAACAAAAAATTAATAACTTACCATGCAGTTGTTGGTAAGACAGAAGCAATCGTTCTGTGAGTTGTTACTACGTTATAATCGACGTGAACTATTCTCATCACACTAGGTATTTTCGTTGGCAGCTTGGTGTGTCCTTTGGTAACTTATGAGTCAAATAATACTAGATATGTGCTGTGGCAGTTTGGTGTGTTCTTTGTTAACTTATGAGTCAAATAATACTAGCTGTGTGCTGTGGAAGCTTGATGTGTCATTTGATAACTTATGAGTCAAATAATACTAGTTATGTGCTCTGGAAGCTTGGTGTGTCCTTTGGTAACTTATGCGCGACAGGAAAAAAATATTTAAAAGTTTGTTCAATTTATACGCACCACGACAGTCTAGCACAAAAATGCTACATAGAGATACATATTGATAACCTAAAAATTCATTAATTTAATTATAGTACATTTGATCGATCTGAAATTTTGATAGATCATTTATATTGTCGGCACAAGTCTTCCTGCACAATTTCAGCTCGCTAGCTTACGGGGAAGTGGGTTAAAACTTGATCCATAGTTTTTTGGGCAAACAAACATCAAACATGCAAGGCACCAAGCAGACGCCACGATTGAATATAAAGGATATAATAACGTCCCTGGATTCGCTCTTTTTTTAATAAGGCTACGAACTGACCCGTTGTATCACTAATAATAATAATTTGATCTCAGAAACAGAGGACATTCAAAGAAACCGATGAGGGGTCAGAACAGAGGACATTCAAAGAAATCAATGAGGGGTCAGAACAGAGGACATTCAAAGAAACCAATGAGGGGTAATTTTTAAAATAGTATGACATAGACCTTTGCGGAAGTGTACCAAACAATTTCAGAAAGTTTCATGGCGATGTGATTTAAAAAATATATAATACATACATCTTTTATCAGAACATAACGACATTTAGTGCCCCGAAACGATCCGTTGCAAGATATAAAGTTCAAAACAGCTTTAGATTGCAATAATGGATGATGATGATGATGATGATGATGATGATGATGATGATGATGTATATTTGTGTGAATATTTTCACGATCTCTTGGTGAATAACGTCTTAAAGGTTTAGGAAATAAATTATTGGTGACGTCACCCCAAAAGAATGGACATTAGGCGTTAAATGCACTATAAGAATTTTAATAGTGGCCGTCAAGTATTTATGAACCACATGGAGAGATAAGAATGTTTATATTAGCTGTCAAATATTTATGTACCACATGCAGAGATAAGAATGTTTATATTGGCTGTCAAGTATGTATGTACCACATGCAGAGATAAGAATGTTTATATTGGCTGTCAAGTATGTATGTACCACATGCAGAGGTAAGAATGTTTATATTGTCCGTCAAGTATTTATGTACCACATGCAGAGGTAAGAATGTTTATATTGGCCGCCAAGTATGTATGTACCACATGCAGAGGTAAGAATGTTTATATTGGCCGTCAATGATTTATGTACCACATGCAGAGATTCTGATTTCCACCCAGCGCCTTCAAAGATGGCAGATAGGGGAGATAGGGTAACGGGGGAATAAAATACCTGTGACTGACCAAAATCAGCCCTACTGCATTCTCCCAGGTGGTTGCGAGAAAGGCTAATAAACTTGCTAAGTAAAAAAAATATATATTGCTATAAAAACATTGAATAAGTAAAATGTAAAAAAAATCTTTTTTTAAAAAGGACACGCTTTTATTTACAAACATTTACAGACTGAAACGCGCTGATTTCCCCTGCCCTTGATGTAAACACGGGAATTTACGAGGGCTAGAGTGAAACCAGTGAGCCGTGGAGGTCAACTCTAGCAGACGACTATACATTCGAAATAGTGATAAATAGAGATAAACTAAAAATTAATTAATTTCATTACGGTACATTCGATCGATCTGAAATTTTGATACAATGCATTGTCATCTAAGATCTATCTGTGGTAAAATATTGAGATCTCTAGGTATCAGAAGTGGTTTAATTTTACGTTTCAAGATTTGAAGGAAGGATGGATACAACATACAACCATTGTGACTTAAATAAAAGTGTGTAAAAATAGAAAATGTCTCAAATAAATTTATATAACCCATTTAAGTAAAAAAACGATATTTTGGACCCCGGCCTCCAATGAGTTGAATTTTTATATAAAAATATTACATTGTTTTGTTGGAGTATACACAACAACTTCCCAAAGTTTCATGGCTATCCAATAAATAAAATAATGTTAATTAAGCTTAAATAAGAAAAAAATGTAGATTAGGGCCCTTAGCCCAATTTAATCTTTTGAAGATTTAAATCTTGATCATGAATGATATATGCGACAACTTTCCTCAATCTCGTATAAAATCGGAAGAAAAATAAATTATTATACGTATCTTTCTTGTAAAGTTTGTGTGCCTCTCGGAACAAATGCTTTATAGTTTTCTAATATTGGCCATAAAAGTCTACGTACCCATCTTGGTCAATAACCATCCATTTACCCAATAGAACATATTTTTTTTAAACATTGCTGATAGAAACATTTTGTGACCCCAGCCCCTTATGGAAGGTAAAAAAATATTGTAAAAAAACTTGCTAAATTTGCATATCGTTAGCATGAATGTTGCTGGTAGACAATAATGTTTTTAAAAATTATGTATGTCAAAATACGTTAAAGGACTCCTGGGCTAAAATTGTAAAGATTGAAGTTGCAAACAAATACAGATTTCCATATGAAGAGCTCAAGGGAAGAAACGGCTATCTCACATTTTTGTAGTTTTGAGATATTCAAGTTTTAAAGTTCAAAATAATATATATTTCTTATAAATTAACTAAATAGATTTGAATTTTTAATTGGGTTAGAGACATAATATTTTCATAAAACCTCATTCAGAACATTCTATTTATGACCCTCTATCATATCCAGTGTGTAACTAAAAAAATTTCCAAAATGTCACTTAGCTGTTTCTTCCCTTGTGGTCTTCATATGTATAAAGATAGATATACTTGTCAATACTTAACAAGGAAGAGCTCATAGGATAGAATAGGAAATACATTTCTTTGCGTTCTTTTTAAAATTATATCGTTGATATATAACTGTCTACTTTAGTTTGCTTAGCTTATCAAATCAGACTATATTTGTGTTTAGGTGCGCGTGTTTATAAAATCGTTAGAAATGTACACTACATTAAGTATTATTCGACAAATAATATCAAGTATTTAATGGACATTAAATCCCTTCTAATAAAATTAATTTATATTGTAAAATCTTTCATGTATTAAATGGCATTTCCTTTCAGCCCCGCACCAAAACGCACCGGTTTTATTTGATACTGCGTTGCATTGGAGAAAACTTAATTGGCAATATAAATGAGAAGATTGTATGAGCCTTTAAAATATGTATCAAAATTTATTTTAACATTATGAGAAATGGTATTATTAACTTGTATTACTTAAATGATTTTGAAGTACAGCCCCTAAAATAATATTATTAATAGGTAATTTAACATACAACAAAATAGATTTTTAGAACTACGTTTATTAAAAAAAAACGGAAACTACAAATTTAAGTAATTTACTGTCATGTATGTCTTATCTAAACTTTTAATCGGCATGGTTGTAATCTTGAACGCCAATTCGATATATTTAAGTGGCAAGCCACTTACCTTTGATCCCTATATTTAGGGACATCATATCAATGAAATGTAAGGATTCTCCTATCGCGATATATTTTAATTCAAATTAAAACAATTTTAATTCTCTATCTTATGATATTTAACGATTTCAGGTGTTTCATAAAATGTTGAACATAAGAAGAGAAATAAAATTCACTTAATTTACCTAGTATATATATTGTTGCTGACATGGCTATACATTTATTTGTCATTTTATAATTAATACAATATTAAGCTATTTCAACTCCTTATATAACTGAATTCCATCTATCACAAACATTTCTTAAAACGTCATGTAATTATGTTGTAATTATAAAAGTTAGGTTTTGATTTTTAAAGAAATATTACAATTACAAAATGATAGAGTATACAACCTTTGCAACTACTGTGTTAATAAAAATAAGAGTGGGGATTGTAGAAATCTTATAACATTTTGTTCATTACAAGGAACGCAAATATAGGGACACGAATGCTAAAAATTTTATTGGCTAAAAGTCTTCCAAACCTTTATCAACGACCTGGATATATTTCATCTGCAATATGACTATTAAGAATAAGTGTATGTGTTGTCTTCTCATTTAAAGAGATTCATATCTGAAAAAAAATGATAACTTGTATATTGGGAGTTGATCTAAAATATTCATTTCCCAGATATTGTTAAAATAGTTAAGTATTATGCTAAGCTTGTTCATGTCCAACTGGACATGATCGTGATACGTATTTGGAAACTAAGCTTAACTTTTTAATTTAATCAAACACATGACTAGTTTTAGGAACTTTGTCTTAACTGGAACATTTTCCAATATAGATATGACAAGTCTTAGTATTTTAAATGATGTTTGTGAAGGATTTAAATCATACAAATTGTAAAAGTTATTCACGTAATTAGATTAGCGGCAACACTGTAGACTGTAGGAATGTGATCATTTGACGTGTTTCCAGCGAATCAGGGAATTGCATTGTATTTATAGATGGGAAAGGAGGTCAAATAAACTAAAATTTGATTAAATTAAATTACGGCACATGACCAATGCACTATGGGTGTCATTAGATGATAAATTACCATTGCTTTATATTGCTCGACTTATTAGGTCATTACATAATAGCAGAAAAAATTAATGATTTCTTTATGATTTGGTATAACTTTATTCTAATCAAATATAAATCATTATTGGTACCTTTGCCCTCCACAAAACCACATTGTTCTTCTGATATTTCCGGGCTTATACGGGGTCTTATTCTTTTCATGATTATTCTTAATAAGATCTTTAGAACATGGCTCATAACGCTAATTGTTCTTTGGTCTTCACATTTCACCTCATCTGGCTTTTTGGGTAGTGCTATAAAGATGTTCTAAGCTCTGATTCTATGATCAGAATGATATTAGAAAGAGGTCAAGGCAGACTTGTACCTGTGCTTTATAGACTACAGTAAGACCTTTGATAAAGTACACCATAACCAACTGATCGACATGTTGAGAATATACAAATAGACGGTAGAGATCTGAGAATCATAAAGAACATATATTGGCAACAATCAGCGGCGTTAAGGGTCGACCAGAAGATCGACAGCTATCGAGAAATCCAGCTGGTGGTACGACAGGGATGTTTGATGTCACCAGACCTCTTTTCACCATACAGTGAAAACATAATGGCGCATATAGAAGGGCCTTCCTGGAATATGTGTGGAGGTTACAATTTGAACAATTTGAGATACGCAGATCACACAGTGCTAATTGCCAAGAGCGAGGAAGAATTACAAAGATTGGTTGGACAAAATAGTTAAGGACAGTGCAAAAAAAGAAAGGCCTAAGTTTAAACAACAACAAAAAACAACAGAAGTCATGGTAATATCAAAAAAGAAAACCAACGCAGAATGTAGATTATTAGTTGAAGGAGAAACATTAAAAAAGTCCCACACAAAATTATGTCTAACTTTAGAAAGCGACAATCTAGATTTTCGGACACATCATTACGCGAGGCAAGCTAGAACACACAGTAACAAAATTGGAAAGATCGAGGGCAAAAGGGATCGAGGCAGACAGAGAGAAAAGATGCTGGATGGGCTGACAAGATGGCCTGGGGTACAATCAACAGCGAAGCTAATGATCAATACCAAAGACCTAGAGCTGTGGCACCTACGCCCTGGGCACGGCACCAGATGGATGGATAAATATATAATTTTGAAAATTAGAATTATGTTTATTTCTTGAAACATTACCTCAAAATGACATTTAAAAAAAAGAAATACATCATTCGATCGGATGTTTCTTTCTATATAATTAATTCATGTCCCACGGTAAACAATAAAGTGCATGTATTGTTTTATTAAGATTGTAATATGACGTGCCATTGTTTCAACATGTTTATACAACAATCTTTTGAATGATTCAACTCTAAAAAAATAACATTTAAAAATAATAACTTCTTTATAGTTGTATAGGGTGCAGCCTTAAATTAAAAGTGACCATCCTATCAGACATGGTATTATGATGTATTTTAATATTGTATTTTATTGTAAATAAAATATATTTCCTTCTTGAGTAGAGATTTTAACTTATGGTAAAAACTTAACAAACAAATATAATACCTAAAACGTTAGTTATTCATCAGTTTACAACTGTGTATTCATATTATCAAGATTGTATGAGCTGACCTTTAGTTCGGGGTATCTTTTCGCTTTGGGCTACTTTAACTCCATTGGTATATTCTGCAAAGGGGTTTAATCTGACCTGTTACACCGGGTAAATTCTAGACATGGGATTAATGTGACCTGTTACACCGGGTATATTCTGGACATGGGTTTAATGTGACCTGATACACCGGCTATATTCTGGACATGTGTTTAATGTGACACTTTACACCGGGTATATTCTGGACATGGATTTATTCTGGCTAGTTTTACCAGTAGGTTAAACGTAAAATAATAATAAACATAGTAATTATGAAATAATAATAATAATTAAACAACAATTTTTTTCGAGTTATTTAACATACATAGACAAGTTTATTGGGCCTCAAATATTGTGTATATTATTTGTATGTAAAATGTTCCTAAATAACATAGCTTGATAATCAATATACATATTTCCAATTGTCTGTAAGTATGGATGTAACTAGTTGGCAATGCGAAATTTTTAATTCTGTTAAGTGGCGCTGCGATCAATTTTGTTTTATAGCGCAGCACCAAAAATAACACTTTTCCAACGTTCCGCATAAAATTGTTCAATATGATAATAAATGAATCAAATAAAAATAAATAATTAATTGAAAGTTCTGTATTACGTTATTTTTTAATCAGATGTGTATTTATTTTGAAAACTTTCGTCATTTCTTACAGGTGATACGCTAGTAAATACATAACTTTTTAAAATATTTTTTTTATTTTTTAAATAAAAACTTAGTTGTAACTCGACTTGAACAGACTATATTGTGGTTCTTATAGGGAGTACAGTGTAACATTAAAAGCAATACAAAATAATTACATAGGGCAGAAATGATGGGGGGGGGTCGACACCTTTGTGACGACATTCCAAGAGGAGGTGGGGGGGGTCCACAACTTTGTGACAATATTCCAAGAGGAGGTGGGGGGGGGGTTTCACACATTTGTGACGACATTCCAAGAGGAGGTTGCGGGTGTTTAAGAGGAGGTAGGCGTGTTTAAGAGGAGGTGGGGGTGTTTAAGAGGAGGTGGGGGTGTTTAAAAGGATATGGGGGTGTTTAAGAGGAAGTGGGGGTGTTTAAGAGGAAGTGGGGTGTTTAAGAGGAGGTGGGGGTGTTTAAGAGGAGGTTGGGGTGTTTAAGAGGAGGTGGGGGTGTTTAAGAGGAGGTGGGGGTGTTTAAGAGGAGGTGTGGGTGTTTAAGAAACTGTTACTTTACAACACAACTCGCAGCTTTAAACAAAAGTTCTACTTAAATATTTGTTATTTAAAATATATTTAATAACGTTTTAAATGGCTTCGCGCGTGTTATGATATTATAGTGCAGTCTAACATTAAGTGCATAAATAAATAACAATAAAATGATTTGAAACATGGCCATTTTCAAATAGGTAATACGGCTTTGATGCAAAGTTTATGACGTTACATTTGAGGCGGGGGCGGGTGTTAACTTTTCATGACGGGTGACGAGGGGGGAAAATCGGCAAAAACCGAATGACGTCAATTATGGACGGCCCCAAATGATAGTTTTGCATTGAAAAAACAAATTATAAATTTTTTTAAGTTGCATTAAATCTCATTGTTCAAGACAAATATGCCTAAAATATGTGTAAAAGTTGCATTTATCAAGGAAAATAATTCGTTTTTCAAATCCCTCCCCCTCTCTTTATTTATAAAATTATTTGTTCAAACTTTTTTTAAAATAAAGGTTTTTAGTATATATTTTATTTAAAAGAATGTGTTATATTAAACATAAAACAAGTAAACAACCCTATTATATCTCAATTTCTAATGCATGTTATTATAATACAAATATTATTTAAACAAAGTTGTATAAATTCTTATTTTCACATAGTAAAGACAAGATGTTTTATTGCTATAATCAGAAACTGGCATTAATGAGTATGACCACTTTTTCTGTGCTCTTATAATGACATGTCAGTAACAAAAATACATGTTAATAAAATATCCCTTAAATATAGGGTTTGAATAGAAAAATAATAACTCTTTATACACATACAAAATATTACAAATGTTAAAAATTAACAATTGTTCAATTCTTTAATTGTACGGTAATGAATTATTTAGTTAAAAATATATATTTAAAAAAACAACATTAAAACAGAGATAAAATAAATAGTTTTAAATTAAGTTTAAATTAAATTGAGAATAATGCGTCTAGTATTTTTATGAAGTTGTTCATTAGCCGTGTGGTTAATTTCGTTTTGTTTCCATGATTTGTTTCTATTGTGTTGTAAGTAACATTTTAACAAGCGGGACATTGTTTTATATCTCTCTATGAATTCATTTCACATCAATGACGCACCACAAAGCACCGATTCTGATGTATTTGATATGTCATTGTGTTAAGAAAAATGAGCAAGTTAAATGAGAAAATTGTAATGTAAAACAAAATCAAGTGAAATGGTATTTAAATTCTATAACACATAATATTAATAACGTTTGTATCATAAATGTCTCATTATCGGTAAATAAAATTATTGAATAGAAAAATAAAATTAAAAGAAACTGTCGGTTTTTAAAATCATAATTATTTGTAAAAATATGAAAACTCTAAAATTTATTTATTTAGTCTGGTTAATGTGTATGTGCATATTTTGAACGGACGTGTACATGTCTAGGTTGCATTGCAAAAAATAACAACCTTTATTTTATCCAAGTGGCACGCCACTTGACTTCGATTCCCTACAATTAGGGAAACAATGTCAATAAACTGTTAGCATTCTTGGAACTTCTGCTACAAATAAGATTCAGATCTGGATTGTTGTTATTAAATAATTAATAAAATTATCTCACAGTGTGGCTGTAGTAGGTGTGGGGAATAGTGGTTAGAAATAAGCCATCAAACTATAATATCAACAAAATATTAACTTTTCTGTCACTCCAGCCTTTTAACAAAATATAGATTCAAGTAGAGAACTTTAGGGAAGTAACCAAAGAAATAAACACTCCCTGTGTTAAGGGGACGCTACCGCACTAGAGTTGTTGCCCTTGACCACATGTCGTACGTCAATGACACGGGAGAGTTATGTGCTCACTCATTTCGAAAATATCACATGTTTCCGTCCACTCTGCTCAGTTCAGTGCTCCCCTGTCCGAGGAAACTTAACGGCTTTCACACGTGGACTTACTCAGAGGAGTTTACCAAGATGCTGTACAGATTGGAGGTCAACGTCTACACATCAGGGGCGTCACGTGACACACACACACATATATATATATATATATGTGTGTGTGTATATATATATATATAGTTTCTTTGACAAGCAATGGTAATAAGTAAGCGATTTATTTTTTCATAATTTTTAAATTTACACGTGTACATTATCTACCAGTTAACAATGATACATACAAGGTTTTATATATATATATATATATATATATATATAATATATATATATATATATATATATATATATATAAATTATATATATATATATTATAAATATATATCTAATGGTATATCACTCAAACGCAAACAAAATATTTTAGTACTTGGAAAATTATTTCCTTTATTATCATATATATATTTACGCTCAATTATGTAGCGGAACGCTGAGGGACATCACTCTGCTTTTTTTTAAATTTTGTGTTTTAAGCAGTGCTGATTGACACAAATAGTTATTTTTTGGTGCAGTAATTTGGTGCGCTGCTTTCTAAAATAAGTTTAAAAATCGTGCGGTGAATAGCACTGTAAAAATTATTATATAAATACTTTGTTTAATTTTCAGGAATATTTCGTATTTATCATACAAGGATAAGTTACTTGGGCTTTTGACGAAAAAAAAAGTAGGCGCCGCAGGCGCCCTACAACCTCTATTTTAAATTACTTTGTGTACATTTAAGGTAGTTTAATATTAATTATCTATCATACAAGGACAAGTTTGTTGGGCTTTTGACATAAAATTTTTTTTTAAAAATATATTATAAAATACTTTGTGTACATATAAGAAAGTTTAATATTACGTATTTATCATACAAGGACAAGTTAGTTGGGTTTTTAAAAAAGGTGGGCGCCGTAGGCGCCTTTAAAAAAATGGGGCGCCGCAGGTGCCACGGCGCCGCAGCACAAACTAGTATATGCATATTTACGTTATACAAAATGATATCAATGTTGTAGTTTTTTTGGTCATGTGACCTTGACATTACTTTAACAACTTTTTCTACTTGTGACCCAATACATTCATTTCTTTTATTTACAATAAAAAATGTAAAATATAGAATAAAGTAAATGTATTCAAATTAAAATGTACATATTCTTTTAAAAAGAAATCAAGTAGTTTCTTTATTGAGTTAAAGATAAACTTCTCATTTTTTTTCA
Source organism: Ampullaceana balthica (assembly GCA_944989445.1). Classification (NCBI taxonomy): domain Eukaryota; kingdom Metazoa; phylum Mollusca; class Gastropoda; family Lymnaeidae; genus Ampullaceana; species Ampullaceana balthica. The sequence goes on from CALYLW010001457.1 coordinate 43,282, forward strand.
TCACATTAAGTATATTTGACGCTAATCACTTTTGATAGGAAATGATTTTTAAAGTAACTATACATCCCTTATTCTGGAATGGTTATTGCTCTTTGCTGGACCATTTGTTCTCGACTCAACTGATCGTCTCTAACATTTCATGTCTTTGTAGTCATTTATATGTATAATAACTAGGATTGTTAACGATTAATTTAAATTTAATCGTTTACTTTTGAAAAATTAACGATTTATAAATCTTTAATTTCTATTAAAGCCGAAAATTTATGATGTCAAAAGTAACACTTATTAAACGTTCTTGAAAATCTAAGTAACACCAGAATGTCTCCTTTATCTGTCACCTTTTAACCAACTACGCAAAAAGACAATTGTGTTGACATTATTTGGTTCAAAGCGGGTCTAATTGACAATATAACCAGCTGAGCTGAACAATAATTCACATGGAACTGAGATAACTGGTATGCAGAAAATGATATTGGCAAGGAATGACATTCTCGGATATCGGTGTGCATTAAGTTTCTAGCATTGTAGAGGTTCAATGGATTCAAGAACATTCTTCTCCATTTTGTAACGCAGTAATTCATCAGATTAGCTTAATACGCTTTTCATTTGGTTTGATTAGTAAGCGAAGAGTTAGAAACATGGTATGCAAATTTATCAACATTTTGAACATTCCCGTCAGTCAATAGTTTAAAACCAAAATGTTCGTGTAACCGTCATGAAATTATTATTTATTGGCCGCAATTTTTTTTTCTTTTTTTTCCCTACTTTTTGACTACCAATAATTTGTAAGTGATGGGTCGATTAATCGTTAAAAATAAATTTAATCGTTAAAATTTTTTAATTATTAATCAAGAAATTAAACGTTAATTTCCGCAGCCCTAATAATAACAAAGAATGAGAACCGTTCACCGACTATTTTAGCGCGTATCTTAGTGATAGAAATAATACGTGTATGTAGTTTATTGTAACTGACAAGAGGGTGAACGACAGAAAGAACATCACTATGATAGGAAGTACAGCGTCACATTACATACATTAAAACTAGACAAATTAGTTGTATACGACAGAATTAGTCGTCATTTACTGTTATATATTGGATTGACTAACATGTTTTAAACAATTTAAAGACCATTTTGTATACATTTTTTTTCTATTAATTATTCTAAATTATCATCTTATGATATATTATCTGTTTCAGACGATTTTTCTACACAGAAGATTATTGTGTCCTAACCTTCAATACAGTTTGCTGATTTCTTTTAACATTTAATAGAGTTTTAAATGTTAACAAAGTATTGCTTTTAAATGTTAACAGAGTATTGGTTTTAAATGTTAACAGAGTATTGGTTTTAAATGTTAACAGAATATTGGTTTTAAATGTTAACAGAGTATTGGTTTTAAATGTGAACATAGTATTGGTTTTAAATGTTAACAGAGTATTGGTTTTAAATGTTAACAGAGTATTGGTTTTAAATGTTAACAGAGTATTGGTTTTAAATGTTAACAGAGTATTGGTTTTAAATGTTAACATAGTATTGGTTTTAAATGTTAAAAGAGTATTGGTTTTAAATGTTAACAGAGTATTGGTTTTAAATGTTAACAGACTATTGGTTTTAAATGTTAAAATAGTATTGGTTTCCTAGGTTTCCTCAGACAACCCATTCCATGTCCAAATTCATATTAAAAAAGTAAAGTTGAAAAATGCGTATTTCAAGGATAACCTCCACATTATTACGTTCTGCATTGTTCGATTAGTTCTATAGATATGATGTAAAGTTCATCAATGGAGGAATGCTTATATTAACTTTGAGTTTGTTTTATGTGTTATTGCTTTTCATCAAACAACCATCAATCATATAATAAATAATGTCTAATGATAAAAACATAAAAATATTACATGTGCTACGACGACTCATTGATTATCGTATGTCGTATGAAAATGTTTTTTTTATCTCAGTAAAGAAACTCTCTAGAACCGCATAAGTCTTAGAGATTGTCATGGTAAACTGGGAAAACTTAGCTCAGAAATTGTGGCTGAAAGAGTTCCGTCAGACTAGGGCTAATCACTGGTGAGGAACAAATTAGTTGTCCTGTGGATCAGAAATCAGAACAACGCGAATGAACGTCGGTTGGGGGGGGGGCTGCCAACTCATTGTTGGTATCGAGACATTCACACTGTGGTTATCTACCTGCCCACCACCCTTTACGACATTAGCTTGCCAACCATAAACTGTGATATGCCGACCCTAGTGAGGGTCAGACATGTTGGCAATAAGGGGTAAAAGAACGGGCACAAATAGACATTTTTAAAAAGTTAAAAATAAAAAATTAGCTGGGGCTTTAACCAAGGACCTTCCCTGTATAAGGCGGACATGATAACAAGTACACTACGAATCTCAGGTTATTCTGTGAAGGAACAACGCAAGTGAACGAAAGGATAATGGTTGGTCTCGAGACGTTGGTCGACCCCAGCGAGGGTCATTCGTCATGCTCGTTTCACATACTCGCTTTGGTGAAGGGGGCGGGAGGAGGGTTAGAGAGTCGGCGTGCTTGCGTGGTGTCCCGCATGGTTGGGCGACGAAGAGAATTATATATATAGATATATGACTAACATTGTTTTTCTATTGAAGTGTGGATCTCATTACGTCATAGTAATTCCATAGAAAAGTATAAGATCTCTAATTGCTATGAACTCCTTATTTTGATGTTTCATTAAACACATTAATATAGTTATTATTTTAAATTTAATTTAATTTAACATAATCATATATTCATACCAGCCAACTAATAAATGTTTGCTTGATTTAACATAATCATATAATAATACCAACCAAGTAATCAATGTTTGCTTGATTTAACATAATCATATAATCATACCAACCAACTAATAAATGTTTGCTTGATTTAACATAATCATTGCTTCATACCGACCACCAAATGACCCAACACAGCTGTGCTGGTCTGTGACACCATGTGGCCGTTACATCAGTAGCAGTGATCCGTTTTACGTCTTGTCAAGACGGGACACAATTTGATCATAAAGCAGAAAATTGTACGTAACAGAAATGTGAAAAAAAACTACTAATGTTAATGTTAAATATAAGATTTAATCATGCAATTCGAATTGAATAAGATAAAGTAGATTGGTTAGTCCTATTACATTTTGCGATGGTAACCTAGATTTACTTTACTTGGCCTGTCAAAAGCCACAAAATTACAGTCAATGAGCAAGGCTAAAATTAAACCAGTTTCATTTATTTATCATGTTTATTTATATATTTTTAAATCGATTAAATATAGAAAAAATTAGGGCTGCGGAAATTAACGATTAATTTCTGGATTAATCGTTAAAATTTTTTAACGATTAAATTTTTTTTAACGATTAATCGACCTACGACTTATAAATGTACTGGAAGTCAAAAAGTAAAATAATTCGGCCAATAAATATAAACTAATTTCCGGACGGTTACACGAACATTTTGGTTTTAAACTAATGACTGACGTGAATGATCTAAATGTTGATAAAGGTTATTGTGTCCATTGAGAGAAATCGTTTGCCTACCATGCAATGGTCCCTCTACTAAGTCTAAACTTCATTGTTCCGTGTGCAAAGTTTAAAAAACGACGTGTGCAAAGTTGCGCAACGTCCATTTTTTGTTGCAATATTTTACAAAATTTGCTGCGCAGTGATTCTAAACTACTGCGTGGCGTCGGTCAAATATCAGCGCAGCTACCATGGTTCTAACTTTTCGCTTACATATCACCGGAAAACAAACATCCACTATAGTATCAGAAACTTCAGCTGAGACAATCTAAAGCGTTGTGAACGATTGTTCAGCTTGGCTTGTTATGTTGTCAATTAGACCCGCTCATCATTTATGTCATCAAAAATAATGTCAACACACATGTCTTTTTGCTTTGGTTAAAAGATGAGATATAAAGGAGAATTTCCAGTGTTATTTAGATTTTCAACAAGAACGTTTAATAAGTGTTACTTATGACGTCATAGTTTTATTTTTTGGCTTTAAGTCGAAATTATCGATTAATTAATCGTTAATTTTTCAAAATTTAACGATTAAATTTAAATCAAGCAATAACAGCCCTAGAAAAATTAAAAGTAATCATTTCTCTTAATAAATTGAACTTTTGAAACAATTTAGTAACCATAATAAAAAAAACTAAAAAAAAATATTTCCGTTTCTTGGTTAGAATGTATCATTGATTGGTTTTTATCATGAGTCATGTAAGTTCTATTGTTTATGTTGATACATTATCGTAGCTGGCTCGAGAAAAAAAATGTGTGGGAATGACAGCTGAAATCTTCTCCTTTTAAAGGATTTTTTCAGCACACATGTTTTGTTT
>CALYLW010001457.1:47706-180988 GCA_944989445.1 Ampullaceana balthica
GATCTTTGCCAAAGTTACACACTTACAAAATTGATCGTGTAATTGAACAGAAAATTTAGGTTAAAATTAAACACATTTTAGTAGGAGATATCATATATACAGTTATTTAAAATTATTTATTATTTCGTTGCAATTAATTATTTTTAAGTAAGATATCTTTTGTGATACAAATCCCGATTTACCAGAGCCGAAATCCTGAATACCCCTATGTATATAAATTTGATGTATGCCGTCTCATTTAGTTAGAGTTATTCAAGTCTTAGTACCTGTGTGTGTGTGTGTTTGTGTGTTTAGAGAGTCGTTCAAAATTTAACTGAAATAAGTAGTATCGATTACTAATGGTTTTTGTCATTATTCTTTTTAATATTAAGTACACATAGACAATACAAACCAATTCTTTAATTGTATGGATGATTGCATAGACACCATAACAGTCAAAACTATTCTTATTTAAATAATTTGTATTGTAATATTTTAGTTGTCTTGTAAGGGGGCCGTCTATCATGCGCGTCACGCTCTAGCGGGGAGGGGGGAGGGGGGTGTAAGAAAGTGTGACAGTTTGTGATGGGGGTAGAGGTTGGGGGGGGGGCTCGACCATATGTGACGTCACTGTTTTAAATTAAATTTTAATTATTTTGTTAATAAAAAAAAATTGTTCCAAAGTGTGACGTACTTTAGTTCCGAGATTTGTGACAGGGTGGAGGGGGGAGTTGAATAGGTAACATTTTTTTTTAAAAATGTTTGTTTCTCTCCGTTCTTTTTCCCCCTTTTCTGTGAACATGACTAACCCTCGTTAGGATCGGCCATTCACAGTTTATGGTTGGCAAAGGATGATAGTAAAAGGTGGTTGGGCAAGTATCAACAACCAAATGCGCATATGTCCACGTGTACTCGCTTTTTTCCCTACTTCGTGCTGTTGTTTGTGTCCTATCTCTCACACCCCCTTCTTTGCACTAACTATGATGAGCAAGTCTGCTGCGTATGCAACGCCGCGGGTCATAATCTAGTTAAAGATATTAATTTACTGCATAAGATAACAATCTAAGTAAACTAACAACATTATAAATCAACAAATGACTAAATTTAAAAAAAAATAATAATAAAAAAACAAAAACAACAACAACCATTTCATTTAACATTATTAGCGTTTTGTAGATAATGTACACTTTTAAATTTAAAAACTATGGAATATATAAACTGCTTACTTATCACCATTGCTTGTAAAGAAACTATATATGTATAAATATATGTATGTATATATGGGTCACGTGACACGTCTTATTTGTAGACGTTGACCTCCATTCTGTACAGCCTCTTGGTAAGGTCCTCTGAGTAAGTCCACGTGTGAAGGCCGTTAAGCTTCCTCGGCCAGGAGAGCACTGAACTGAGCAGAGTGGACGGAAACACGTGGTATTTTCTAAATTGGTGAGCGCATAACTCTCCATTGTCATTGATGTTCGTCACGTGGTCAAGGGCATCAACTCTAGTGCTGTAGTCATTTTAAACGTTGGGAGTATTTATTAGATGGGTAACTTCCCTAAAGTGCTCTACTTTAATTTATATATGTTGATAGACTTGAGTGACGGAAAGTTGATATTATAATTTGTTGTCTTATTTCTAACCACTATTCCCCACACCTACCACAGCCAACACTGAGGGTAACTTTCTTCTATTTAATGGCATCAATCCAGATCTGAATCTCACTTGTAAAAGAAGATCCCTGGACGTATATGCAGTTATATGATCCTACATGTAGAAGAAAATCAGCAGCCCTGAGCCCAGTGCTCTTCATGGGTCTTCCCGGAAACCCCCCTCATCTCTCTCGCACCCTAAGGGACCTAACAGCTGAGAGACCCCTACCCCTCGAACGGACGCTTCTGAAGCGGCTGCCTGGGCATCCAAGACAAGAATTCAAAGATGCCTCCCACTTAAGCTAACTAAATTCACTCTCTCTACATCCATTATGTATTTCCTATAAGTGACGTCACAGTATAACACTGACAAGAACAATTTCTGGGACATTTTAGCGTCATTTATATCAACAACTTTCATCTTCGATATAACCAAGAATTTCTAAACATAGAAACTACAATAATAAATAATTCATTAAAACTAGAGAATTCTCAAGTTTGCAGAAATCATGTAATTATGTGAGAAAACACCAAGTCAATTTGCACTTTGTGTTTTTACTCTGAATAGACGAGTTTTGTAAATACACTAAGATATATAAATAGCCTGAACTATTGACACGAACGTGTTCTCAACAGTCTCAGTGTATACACGGGGTAGGTGAATGTTAGCAGTTTTTATACATTGTATCCCTAATTTTAGGGATCGAAGTCAAGTCGCGTACCACTTGATTAAAATAGAAGTCGTTCTGTAGACTTACGAACAAAACCAAGAGTCCACGTACACAAAAATGAGACCTCCATATTACTCAGACTATTTCAATAAATTTAATCGTTTTCATATCTTGAAATAATTATCATTTTAAAAATCCACAATTTCTTTGAATTTTATTTTTAAATGAATTAATTGTAATTTACATACAATAAACCATTTCTAATACAAAAGTGATTAATAGTATGTGTCGTAGAACTTAAATACCGTTTCAATTAATTTTGTTTTAAGTAAAGATTTTCTTTTGTAAATGATGCTCAGTTTTCTTAACACAATGTCATATTAAATAAATCACACTCGGTGCTTTGTGGTGCGCCACTGATGGGATACAATTTAAATTTACGTCAAATATAATTTTATTAAATTGATTGTATATTTAAAGGATATTTTTCATTGCATATCTATAATATATATTTATTTAATTTTTTCAATAGCACTACAATGTATCAATCGTAAGTTTCTAACATTTAATGATGGTGTTTTCTAAGAACAATAACAAAAATAGCATTCGAATACGCTGGAGTAACAAAATTTGATAGCATACGTAGTCTTGATACATACAAAGATACTAGTGAAATAACGAAACTATTAACGATAATTTAGTAAATGCTTACAGCGGTATATTCAATAGCAGTTTTTTTCCTCACATAAATCATAATATTAATTCCCAATTTTTCTTAACATTATATATTATTCCACGTTTCAGACGATTGAAACATTTGCTACTTTTATTAAGCCAATATAAACAAAGATCAAGTGTGACACTCTCCTGGACCTACTTTAATTATATTCTCTGTAACAGACGCTCCTTGTGTACATTTTACTTACAGTTGCCTCAGAAACACACCTGAAATGTAGAGTAGATACATTATCCAGTTCTTGCTAAAATTATGGACAAACTAACAGTACAAATAAGACAAACGTTATGTACCAGCCGGCACCAGGTAAATCATACACTAATCAAAAAATATTCATAAGTCGCAACAAACTCAACAAACTGAGCCGCTTTTCCAACCTTTGCAGCACATTGTCTCATAGTATCAACATTGTGAGGTGGACGTGCGTATCTCGAAACCCAGAGCACAAATTTGGCAGAATGTATCTGGAACCCAACCCAAACTAAAAGTATAGAGATCTATATTGCTCACTACATTCTTATAATCATGTGAAACATAAACCGTGTACAAACGCAATGAGAGGTTGCTGAATCACTTTCACAACAAAAACCTGAAGAAAATTCTCAACATAAAATTACATAGACAGTTTAAAAACACTGAAGTACTTGTCAGGGCAGGACTACCCAGTATTCAAACATTACAAACACTGAAGTATATTTCAAACACCGAAGTACTTGTCAGGGCAGGACTACCCAGTATTTAAACATTACAAACACTGAAGTACTTGTCAGGGTAGGACTACCCGGTATTTAAACATTACAAACACTGAAGTACTTGTCAGGGTAGGACTACCCAGTATTTAAACATTACAAACACAGAAGTACTTGCCAGGACAGGACTACCCAGTATTTAAACATTACAAACACTGAAGTACTTGTCAGGGTAGGACTACCCGGTATTTAAACATTACAAACACTGAAGTACTTGTCAGGGTAGGACTACCCGGTATTTAAACATTACAAACACTGAAGTACTTGTCAGGGTAGGACTACCCGGTATTTAAACATTACAAACACTGAAGTACTTGTCAGGGTAGGACTACCCGGTATTTAAACATTACAAACACTGAAGTACTTGTCAGGGTAGGACTACCCGGTATTTAAACATTACAAACACTGAAGTACTTGTCAGGGTAGGACTACCCGGTATTTAAACATTACAAACACTGAAGTACTTGCCAGGACAGGACTACCCAGTATTTAAACAAGCCTAATGATGTACCAACTTCTCTCGATGAGGCACGGCTTGCAGATGCCAGACTATTGCCTCCCAAATGATACACTTGCTGATGGGCAGAGAGCACGTGGAGGTCCACATAAACGCTACAAAGATAACCTTAAGACCGCACTGAATGGTCATTTAGCATGACTCCTTGGAGGCAGCAGGGATCTTGCTCTAAAGCCTCCTGATGGCATCCGAACCATCTCTTGTCCTACATGTCGACACACATTACGTCAAGAATAGGGCTAATAGGTCACCAAAGTAACACAAGGCTCCTGATATCATCCCAACCATCTCTTGTCCTACATGCCGACACACATTACGTCAAGAATAGGGCTAATAGGTCACCAAAGTAACATAAGGCTCACAAATTACACGACTTTATATAATGAGAATAGTCCTAGGCCAGTGATGGCGAACCTTTGTGGGGCCACGTGCCCAAAAATCATTTAAAACCTACTTATATATTGCAAAATACCAACACAAAGTGCCAGCAAAGTGGTTTGATTAAAGAAGTAATATTTTAGTTGCGTGCCGGCTGATGGGGCACTGCTTGCTGGCTATGGCACACGTGGCATAGGTTCACCATCACTGTCCTAGGCCCTAAGTGATCACGACGGGAAAACGACACACACACACATACACACACATACACACACACATACACACACATACAATCACACACATACACACACATACATACACACACACATACACATACACACACACATACACACACATACACATACACATACTAAAAAACAATATTAATTCCCTATGATATTTTAGGATTTCAGGTGCTTCATAAAACGAGGAAAATAAGAAGAGCAATAAAATTCTCTTAACTTACCTTGTATATGTATTGTTGCTCACGTGACTATATGTATTTGTCATGTTATAATTAGTAAAACATTAACTTATTCCGCCTAACATTTTATCAACGACCTGGATATATTTCATCTGCTGTATGACTATTAAAAATAAGTTCATGTGAAGTCTTCTCATTTAATTAGATTCATGTCTGACAATAATGATAACTTGTATATTGGAGTGAATCTAAAATATTTATTTCACAGATATAGTTGAAAGAGTTAAGTATTATGCTTAGCTTGTTCATGTCCAGACATTGTTTTAACATTACTTGGTTAAGAGATTTTTTTTTCTAAACTGATCCATAACTGGACATGATCATTACACGTATTTGGAAATTAAGCTAAATTTTTATTTTTTAATTTAATCAAACACATGACTAGTTTTAAGAATTTTGTCTCAACAAGAACATTTTCCAATATTGATATGACAAGTCTTAGTATTTTAAATGATGATGTTTTGAAGGATTCAAATCATACAAATAGTAAAAGTTATTCACCTAGTTAGATTAGCGGCAACACTGTAGGAATGTTACCACTTGACATGTATTCATCGAATCAGGGAATTGCAACGGTGTTTATAGATGGGAAAGGAGGTCACATAAACTAAAATTTGATTAAATTAAATTATGGCACATGACCAATGCACTATTGATGTCATTAGATGATATATGACTATTGCTTTATATAGCTTGACTTATTAGATGATATATGACTATTGCTTTATATAGCTTGACTTATTGGATGATATATGACTATTGCTTTATATAGCTTGACTTATTGGGTCATTACATAATAGCAGAAACAAATAATAATTTCTTTATGATTTGGTATAATCCTATAATTTTGAATATTAGAATTATGTTTATTTCTTGAAACGTTACCACAAAATGACATTTAGAAAAAAGAAATATATCATTCAATCTGATGTTTTTTCTATATAATTAATTCGTATCCGAGGGTAACAATAAAGTGATGTATTGTTTTATTAAGATTGTATTATGCCGTGCCATTGTTTCAACATGTTTATACAACAATCTTTTGAATGCATCAACTCTATAAAAGAATAAAATTTAAAAATAATAACTTCATCTATAGTTGTATAGAATGTAGCCTTGAATAAAAAGTGACCGTTCTATCGGACATGGTATTATGATGTCTTTTATTTTTGTATTTTATTGTAAATAAAACATATTGAGTTTTCCTTCTTGAGTAGAGATTTTTGCTTAACGGAAAAAAACTTAACGCTCCAATAGAATGCCTAAAAAGTTAGTTATTCATCAGTTTATAATTGTGTGTTCATATTATCATAACGGTAAAAGCTGACCTTTAGTTCGGGGTATCATTTCGCTTTGACTACTTTAACTCCTTTGGTATGTTCTGGACATGGGTTTATTCTGACTTGGTACACAATGTATATTCTGGACATTGGGTTTAATGTGACCTGTTACACCGGGTATATTCTGGACATGGGTTTAATGTGACCTGTTACGCCGGGTATATTCTGGACATGGGTTAATCGTATCTTACTGAACTTTTGTCGGTCTACTCACCCACTCGCCAGCTACGATCTTCTGCAGACATACGCGTTCTCTCTGTTCCAACAACACGCACCAAAACATTTGGTGAAAGGTCGTTCTCTTTTTGTGCAGCCAAACAATGGAATTCTCTACCATTACACATACGTAGCATTCAAACAATCAAGTCCTTCAAGACTGCACTTAAGACACATCTTTTCAAAATTGTGTGAAACAACATTTCTTGTAAATGATTAACGTAGCTTATGTATAATGTACTGTAATTTTTTGTGTTTGTTGTGATATGAAAGTTAATTTAATACTTATAGGTATGTTATTTCTTTCATGTAAAGCGCTGTGAGCTCAGTTCCTTACTGGGATACAGCGCTATATAAATAATCAATTTATTATTATATTATTATTAATTTTGGCTAGTTTTACCAGTGTAATAAAAGTAAAATAATAACAACAATAGTAATTATGATAATAATAATAATTAAACAACAATTTTTTTGAGTTATTTAATATACTTAAACAAGTGCATCGTGCATCAAATATTGTGTATATTATTTGTCAATGAATGGTTAGTAAAATTTTCCTAAAAAACAAAGCTAGATCTTATATACATAAATGTTGTTCTTATTTTTGTTTCTATAAAAACTTAGTAATAACTTGGCCTGAACAAAATATATTGTAGTTCTTATAGGGAGTACAGAGTCACATTAAATACATAAATAATTACTTAGGGCAGAAATGATGACGTCATTTACCATTATTAAACAACGAGCCAAAACAAATTTATAAACATAAATCGCGTCTCGCACTTCGGGTTGGGGCGTGGGGGGGTGTCCACACATTTGCGACGACATTCGAAGAGGAGGTACTTTACAATTTACAACACAAGTCGCATCTTTAAATAAAAGTTACACTAAAATAGTTTGATTATTTAAAATATATTTAATAACGTTTTAAATGGCTTCACGCGTGTTATGATATTAGAGTGCAGTCTAACATTAATTGCATAAATAAATAACAATAAAATGATTTTAAACATGGTATTTTTCAAATAGAAAATACGGCTTTTATGCAAAGTTTATGATGTTACAATTGATGGGAAAAAAGGGGCGCGCGCTGATAACTTTTCATGACGGGTGATGAGGGGGAAATTCGGCAAAAATTGAATGACGTCATTTATGGACGGCCCCACAGGAAAGTTTTGCATTAAAAAACACATTATAAGTTATTTTAATTTGCATTAAATCTAATTGTTTAAGACAAATATGCCAAAAATATGTGTAAAACTTGCATATATCAAGGAAAATAATTCGTTTTTCAGTCCCCCCCCCTTTTTTTTTCTTTTATTAAAATTATTTTTTAAAACTTTTTTTTAAACAAGGGTTTTTAGTATATAATTTTTTTTTAAATATTGTGTTATATTAAACGCAAAACTAATAAATACATATATTATATATTAATTACTGATACATGTTATTATAATGCAAATAATGCAAATACTATTTAAACAAAGATGTATATTTCTTATGTTCACATGGTAAAGACAAGATGTTTTGTTGCTATATTTAGAAACTGGCATTAATGAGTATGGCCACTTTTTCTGTGCTCTTATAATGACATGTCACTAACTAAAACACATTATAATACATTATTTCATTTTTTTTTCTTTCTCTCTAAACACACAGAATATTAATTCATTGGCTACAAATGTGTGTTTATAACAATATAAATATTTTGTTTCTTTTGAAAAGAACAGAAAGAGACTATATGGGAGAGGGTATATTTTTTTAAAGTTTCTATTTGTAACATCGTCAGTTTTAATAACATGGAATACTCGTTAAAATAAACATATCAGACATGTTTTATCTAAATAATAATTTGGATACTAATTTTAATTCACAACAATTATTTACTCGCTTCAAGAAATTGATTTTTAAATCAATAAGTCTTCTTTAAAACATACAAATAAAGCAAAGTTCATACTTGCAATTCGAATTTAGCAATACAAAATATAAAAATTTCGTAAACAAATATATAATTAAAAAATAATGAAAATAACTTTTAAAAAAACAACAACCAACACAAGACACATTATACATATAATAGTGAGAAGGAAATTAGATAAAAGTAATTGCAAATATCCATGTAAGGTTAGTAACAAACTTTGTAAGACCAAATCGATATTTTGTCAAACATCTACTACTATAATAAATATGTTGCTCATTAACCTCAGTGCATTCTTAGGATAGGAGAGTGCTAGCAATTTATTGACATTGTATCCCTATTTGTAGGAATCGAAGTCAAGTGGCGAGCCACTTTCATGAAATTTAAAATATAATCGTAAATAAATTATTGTTTGTTAAAAATTAGACATGCATATAATATATTACAATGTATAAAAACATTTGTTAGTTTCCATAATTTGAAGAATTAAAACTTTAAAATTAGTTTTCTTTTTTAAATTGACATTTCTGTACACCTTTTTGCCGTACACACAAAGCAACTTATAAGAACGACATTTATTAATACTTAGCCTTATTAAATTTAAATAAAATTTTATCAAAAATTAAGTTATTCTATTTATCTGACTTATTTTCCAAACCCAATGTCTTATTTAAAAAATCATAAACGATGCTTTGTGGTGCGTCATTGGTGCGATGTAATTTTACTGCATGTCAAATATGATAGAAAGTATAATATTTATTGAATTTATTTTAATCTCTATAAAATATGATCGTTCCTTCTTTTTTATAGTTATAAATTATAATAATAATATACATACATAGATGTAGGGCTGCGGATATTAACGATTAATTTCTCGATTTATCGTTAACAATATTATCGATTAAATATCGCATAAAAAATTGTAATAAATAAAAATTCGATTAAAATTTTAAAAAATATTTGCAATTTTGTTTTCAATTTATTAAAAATAACTAATTATTAATAGTTAATAATATTATATATATTTTTTAACGTACAAACTTTTCAAGCGTTTATTATAATTTAGGTAGTGTATATTCGCGCGTCTGGTTTAAGTAAGAAATCATGTTTCTAAAATTGAGGAGCAAACAAGTATATCGAAATAGTTCGACTATTAAGTAATCGTTAATTTCCACAGTCCTAATAATATCATTACCGTTAATTGTATATTTAACCTCTCTAGTCTGAGCTAAAAAAAAAGAAAAAGAAAACTTAACAATAGAACTGCAGGAATTAAAAATTAATTAATCGATTAATCGTTAATAATTTTAAGGGATTAAAATTTAAGAAAATTTTCTAATATTTTTTTTCCAATGTATTAATAAATTATATTTTTTGTTACTTGCATACTTTTCCCTTGTATTATTATTATTTATTTAGACACAAATTAACAAGAAAGACAAGCAATTAAATAGATTTAAAATTTAGACTAGAGAGTTGTTATCTGAGTCCAATACCTTTTGTTGGGACAATAAAGATCTGATTTGAACACTTTACACAGGTTGTTAGGTAGTCAAATATGAGATTAAGACTGAGAGAACGTATATTAGGGCTGAGAGAACATAGATTAGGACTGAGAGAACGTAGATGAGGACTTAGAGAACGTAGATTAGGACTGAGAGAACGTAGATTAAGACTGAGAGAACGTAGATTAGGTCTGAGAGAACGTAGATTAGAACTGAGAGAACGTAGATTAGGACTGAGAGAACGTAGATTAGGGCTGAGAGAACGTAGATTAGGACTGAGAGAACGTAGATTAGGACTGAGAGAACGTAGATTAGGACTGAGAGAACGTAGATTAGGACTGATAGAACGTAGATTAGGACTGAGAAAATGTAGATTAGAAAAGAGAGAATGTAGAATAGGACTGAGAGAACGTATATTAGGAATGACCGAATGAAGATTAGGACTGGGAGAACGTAGATTAGGACTAATAGAGCGTAGATTAGGACTGAGAGAACGTAGATTAGGACTGAGAGAACGTAGATTAGGACTCAGAGAACGTAGATTAGGACTGAGAGAATTTAGATTAGGACTGAGAGAACGTAGATTAGGACTAAGAGAATGGAGATTAGGACTGAGAGAATGTAGATTAGGACTGAGAGAACGTAGATTAGGACTGAGAGAACGTAGATTAGGAATGAGAGAATGAAGATTAGGACTGAGAGAATGTAGATTAGGACTGAGAGAATGTAGATTAGGACTGAGAGAACGTAGAATAGGACTGAGATAACGTAGATTAGGGCTGAGAGAATGTCGATTAGGACTGAGAGAATAGAGATTAGGACTGAGAGAATGTAGATTAGGAATGAGAGAACGTAGATTAGGACTGAGAGAATGTAGATTAGGCCTGAGATATTTAGAATAGGACTGAGAGAACGTAGATTAGGACTGAGAGAATGTAGATTAGGACTGAGTGAACGTAGATTAGGACAATATAATGTAGATTAGGACTGAGAGAACGTATATGAGGACTAAGAGAACGTAGATTAGGACTGAGAGAACGTAGATTAGGACTGAGAGAATGTAGATTAGGAATGTGAGAATGAAGATTAGGACTGAGAGAAAGTAGCTTAGGACTGAGAGAATGTAGATTAGGACTGAGAGAATGTAGATTAGGACTGAGAGAACGTAGATTATAACTGAGAGAACGTAGATAGACTTTTAAAAAAAATCTCGCGATCTATTAATTTTTTCTTAATTATTTTTTAACTATAAATTCACTATCTGTGTTGTGTCAGACATAATAATCAGATCATTTTTCTCTTCTCCACAGCCTACTATGCTTAAAATTAATTTCTATAAAACTGAATTATTAGATTTAAATCTATTTTTAAATCCTTTATATTAACTCGTGGTGTCTGCGGCGGACCTTGCTTGCTTGCTTGCTTGTCGCCAAAACTTTTGATCGATTTGTAACCCACTTGCTCGCAAGATAGCGAGCTGAAATTTTGCAGGCAGTTTCGTACCGATGATAAAAACAACGTATCAAAATTTCAGATCGATCGCATGTACCGTAATTAAATTATTGATTTTTTAGATTATTTTATTTATTCCTATGTATCATGCTATTTTTTGAGATAGAGCGTCGCGGTGCGTATTATATTGAACAACCTTTCTGTCGCGCAATAAGGTGCGTATTTTATTGACAGCTCTTTTTATAAACATATTCCTGATCGGTGCGCATTATATTAAACACGTTTTACGACACAACTGCAATTTTGTATTTCTGGATGGTCTGGCGCTGCGTATTATAATGAACATTCTTTTAATTACTTCTCGTACATAAAGGATTTATAGTCAAAAACTTGGTTTTTTACGGGTTTTTCTTATTAAATCCTTTATATTAACTCGTGGTGTCTGCGGCCGACCGACCGACCTTGCTTGCTTGCTTGTCGCCAAAACTTTTGATCGATTTTTAACCCATTTGCTCGCAAGATAGCGAGCTGAAATTTTGCAGGCATTTTCGTACCGATGATAAAAACAATGTATCAAAATTTCAGATCGATCGCATGTACCGTAATTAAATTTTTGATTTTTTAGGTTATTTTATTTATTCCTATGTATCATGCTATTTTTTGAGATAGAGCGTCGCGGTGCGTATTATATTGAACAACCTTTCTGTCGCGCAATAAGGTGCGTATTTTACTGACAACACTTTTTATAAACCTATTCCTGATCGGTGCGCATTATATTAAACACGTTTTACGACACAACTGCAATTTTGTATTTTTGGATGGTCTTGCGCTGCGTGTTATAATGAACATTCTTTTAGTTACGTCTTATACGTAAAGGATTTATAGTCAAAAACTTGGTTTTTTACGGGTTGTTTTTATTAAATCCTTTATATTAACTCGTGGTGTCTGCGGCCGACCTTGTCTTGCTTGCTTGTCGCCAAAACTTTTGATCGATTTTTAACCCACTTGCTCGCAAGATAGCGAGCTGAAATTTTGCAGGCAGTTTCGTACCGATGATAAAAACAATGTATCAAAATTTCAGATCGATCGCATGTACCGTAATTAAATTATTGATTTTTTAGATTATTTTATTTATTCCTATGTATCATGCTATTTTTTGAGATAGAGCGTCGCGGTGCGTATTATATTGAACAACCTTTCTGTCGCGCAATAAGGTGCGTATTTTATTGACAGCTCTTTTTATAAACATATTCCTGATCGGTGCGCATTATATTAAACATGTTTTACGACACAACTGCAATTTTGTATTTCTGGATGGTCTGGCGCTGCGTATTATAATGAACATTCTTTTAATTACTTCTCGTACATAAAGGATTTATAGTCAAAAACTTGGTTTTTTACGGGTTTTTCTTATTAAGTAAATAAAAAATATATATATAAAACTTTCAATTTACGCATTTGTCGCTGTGCGCTTCTCTAGACGTTCGTATTTATCACTGTGCGCGATTGCCGGTGTCCGCATCGGTCGGTGTGCGACATTGTCCGTGTGCGAACTATCGGTGTTCGCGTTTGTCCTGTGCGCATTTGTTTCATTTCGGAATTGTCTGTGCGTGTTATTCGTGTGGTCGATTGTCTGTGCGTGTTATTCGTGTGGTCGATTGTCTTGTGCTCTTTTGTCATGGAGCCCACCTTCAGCACAAACATATTAGACAGGGGGAATAATTTAATAAAACAATAAATTTCAATTACTTGTTTTTGTTACTTCCCTTGAGATGTTCATTTTAATGACGTCATACATTAGTAATGGTTGGCTTTAATCGAAATTAACGATTAATTAATGAAGACATTATTATTAACATTGATACAATAATTGATTCATTTTAGTTGAAATAGTAAATGAAAGTAATTCTAAAAGCAAAAACTTTTAAAACAATTAATTATAAACTACAAACGTTAAATCTGGTGCCGACTTCTGATTGCAACGTAACTTCTAATCACCGAATTATGTATAGACCCTGATTTTAGAACCGAACATTTCTCCTCTTGTTATGATCGTTGCATTCGTTGCCCAGGCGAGAGATTTTGGAAATGTAATTGTAGTTCATTCCCTGGTGGTAAGATATCGTTCTATATACTAATGGATTGAGTTAAATGAAGTAGTTCACTAGCTAGGGATAACATATCGGTCTATATACTAATGGATTGAGTTATATGACGTAGTTAACTAGCAGGGGTTAACATATCAGTCTATATACTAATGGATTGATTTAAATGAAGTACTTTACTAGCCAGGGTTAACATATCAGTCTATATACTAATGGATTTAGTTGAATGATGTAGTTCACTAGCCATGGTTAACATGTCAGTCTATATACTAATGGATTGAGTTCAATGAAGTAGTTCACTAGCCAGGGTTAACATATCAGTCTATATACTAATGGATTGAGTTAAATGGCGTAATTCTTTAGATAAGGTTAACATATATGTCTATATACTAATTAATTGAGTTAAATGACGTAATTCACTACAAGGTAGTAAGCTATTTTAAAAAAATGAGAACATTAAACCAAAGGAACATTTTATTTACTGAACAATCAGATGAATAAAAGACAATACTAAAATAAAAAATAAAAATATTTCCCTTGATGCAATGCAATATTTACATATATGTATTTTGGTCAGATATGTAACGATCCATAAGATTCAGAAAACTGACATACAAAGGCCAAAAATCAGATTAATCACATTATAGTTGGGTTAACATAAACTATCAAAACATTTTCTTTTATATTCAGTGACGTCACTAGGTTTCGTGTCACCCAGTGCGGTAACTCCTCTCTAATTCTCCGACTTCCTGTGTAGCTAGAAAGAAGCATGACACTTTAGAGAATTGTTGAGTTCATTGCCATGATAGTAACCGGAATTTTTTTTAATATATATATTTTTTAAATTACCACTCTTTTTGGGCCGTAGCAAATCAAAATGTAGTTTGTGCCTAATATGGCCACTGTGTAAATGGATTGATCTTGACCAAATATGGTACATAAACTTATTTACCTTTATTAAAATAATATATTGCATTAAACTCATAATTTCTATTGATTCATAATATTTAAAGACTTTATTCCCAAGTCGATTTTACAGAATCAAAACACTTATTGACACATATCTCCATCATGACCCAGATTTAAAATTGTTTGACATTTTGAAATTAACATTATGCACCGTTTGGGCCCAGGGAATCCTTCATGTCATTTATTTCTTATATAAGCTGTACAAATATTATTTAAAACTTTGATTACCGGCAATTTCATCCGATCGCCATGAAATGTTGACGTTTTGAGTGAAGGATCACTATTTACATTGGATGAATTTTGATCACAATTTGTACATAAGAATTTGATGACTCATGTTTAAAAACTGTAGGGCATTGAAACCATGACGTCATTATTAACGTTATTCTGTGAAAATCCGATTTGAAGGTAACATCGCCATAGATATGACTTCTTGTGGCATTGGTGAAATATTTTTAAAGTTGACAGAACTGCTGCTTCTGAACCTCAGCTATACTTAATACCACATGTGTAACATGTCAAAGCAGAGCAACACGGCTGAAGGCCTGTGACGAGTTCAGTGTATTGTCTGGGATAAATATATGTTGAGGGCTTGGACATTCAAACCACCAACAAAGATTCAACAATTAAATTAAAGTGTAATTGTATTAAAATCATAAATAAATAATAAAATAATTATTAGACTAATATTACAACGACAAGTTAGTTGGGCTTTTGAAAAGGTGGGCGCCGTAAGCGCCTTAAAAAAGTGGGCGCGTCAGGCGCCTCGGGGCCGCAGCACAACCTGTTGTTTAACATAATGCGTACCGATAAGGAATATGTTTATAAAAATTATTGTAAAAACAAAATATTCACCTTATTGCGCGACAGGAAAGGTTGTTCAATATAATTCGCAAAACGACACTATAGCAAAAAAATTTAACATGTTACATAGAGATAATTAAAGATAATCTAAAAAGGCATTAAGTTAATTACGGTACATTCAATTTATCTGAAATTTTAAAATATATCATTTTTATAATCTGCATGAGTCTGCCTGCAAAATTTCAGTTCGCTAGCTTACAAGGAAGTGGGTTAAAAATCGATCCTAAGTTTTTTCTGCACGCCCGCCTCAAGCAAGCAAGAAGAGACCATGAGTTAATATAAAGGATTTGAAAACGTTGTTACTTGCAAATATTAAATATTTAAGAGAAGATACATAAGCTGCGTAATTTAACAATGTTTCTGAATGTTCTATTAAAAAATAAATGATGTTGAAAATACAAATCAAAAGAACATAAACCAACTTGACATTTTTCAATGAAAAGTTTACATGGTTGTGTCTTTTATAATTGTGTTGTAATGGCATAAAATTGTAAAACTTAAAGAATGGCTTGTTTCCTTGTGATGTCACATTTAACAGAAAATAAGATTTTGGGACTTGAGCCTTCTTTCAAATTTCATTTAACCGCTTCTGTACACAAATGTCAAGGACATTAGTTGAAAGTAAACTGAACTGTCGTAGAAATCTTGGGTATATACATATAAAAGCCAATTACAATATATAAAATAATGTGGGTTATACATTTACTAACTTACAATATATAAAATAATGTGGGTTATACATTTACTAACTTACAATATATAAAATAATGGGGGTTATACATTTACTAACTAACAATATATAAGCATGAATGACCAAATCAAGTTCGATGTGTTGCCATCGGCAACTCAATATCTTATCAGTTTCTGTTATGTTTATGTCTCCAGTGACACACATTTTTCTATTATATCTCGGCTGTAAAATATAAAAACTATAAGTTATTATTTGAAAGCAACACACCGCTAATTCAGATATTTAACAGATATTTTAATATGAGTTTGTGATCTATAATGTAATGTCATTACATCGTACATAATTATGTCTTTGGCTGTATAAGCGATAGCAAATGCATTATTATATCAATGATTAAGAATTTGCAGGAAATACAATTTTAAAGCATGTCCAATATCATGATATATGTATTCGAAAACATAACTTATTTTTTCAAAGATATGCTTATATTTTCATTGTATAGCTTATGTATTATGTATAGACATTTTATTGCATGTATATATATATAATTTTTTTTAAAAAACGATACTTTTACTTTCCAATGATTGTAATATCTCATGGATGTATTTTCTTTGAATGCTAACAAACGCAGACTGGATAAATCATTACCGTACTATCCATATACAGGCGACTTCTACGATAGTTTAGTAAATAAAAACTTTCGGCTGTTCAATTAAAATTTGTCTCTCAATTTAGCATTATTGAAATAATTATACACAAATAATCATTTGTAATTAAAATAAAGTATATGTTTTATTACATGTGTATAAATGTATACAATGATTGATTATTATTTATAACTATAAAAAAAAGAAGAAAAGATCATTCATGTTTTCATTAAAAAACACACAATTAATTCAATAAATGTTATACTTGTAATCATATTGGACGTGACGTAAAATTATATGGCACCACGACGCACCATAAAGCATCGTTTATGATTCTTTTAGATATGACATTATTTTGTGAAAATGAGTAGAATAAACAATTTTTTATTTTTAAAAATGTAATTTAAATCTAAAGAGATTAAGTATTAATAAATGGTGGATTTATAAGTTGCATTGTGTTGACGTCAAATAAGTGCATATAAATAATAAAAAATAATAAAAGAAAAGCGGCCATAAAATTGTATTTCTTTAAAATATTGAAACTATAAAATGTTTTAATTTAGTGTAATAGATATGCATGTCTAAGTTTGAATTACACGACAAAACATTACAACAAATATGTTTATTTTATGAAAGTGGCAAGCCACTTGACTTCGGCCCCTATATTTAGGGATAGTTTGCAAGAATTCGACCACTTTTTATTTAAAATGAGCCTAAAAACAACTCATTACCCTAGTTTAGGCTATTTATAGATGAATATATTTTAAAACTATTTCCACTCAGTTTAAAAACAACATAAATAAATCAACTTTTTGTTTGTTCCAATAACTTTATTGTTTCTGCTAATTTTAGTATTCTCTAGCGTTACTGAAATGTTTATCAGGGTATTTGATGTTTGACAACACTTTTAATACAGAAATCCCTCGCTACAATTGTGGTTAACTTTTGTGGACTCACAGCTTCGCTTGTTTTTACGTATATTAGTATTAGAAGAAGTGCCCTAGGAAATGGCATCGCCGTCTGAAGAAACTTAAAATATAGTCATCGGCATCACAGTGAAAGTCATCATCACCTCCAAAGTCATCATTTTTATTGGACATTATATTTATCATCATGTCATATATAGTAGCTATGTGTATTGTGTATTTCGTTAACTCATCTACCGACTTCGTATTTCTTTACAATTGGTGTTCCTATGCCGCAGACTTTTAACTACTTCGGGGGTCTCCGGTCCCATTAACCGCGATAAACGAGGGTTTACTGAATGTGTTGATAACTTTGTAATTGCTCTTATATTAATAAAATCTACTAAGTATTTTTGGTTTATAATTTACTTCTTATTCCGTTATCTCCTAAATTATTTTTCATGTGTAATTTTATTTCCGTTGTGAATGTGTTGTTACTTGGAGTCTCTAGAGCACAACAAACTTTTTAAAAACGTGTTTTAATGTGTAGATGTAGACTGTCCTCTAAGTAGGATAATGTGAGGACCTATAATAAAATAACATCCGTGAAAAATGTGTGGGAGCCTCAATGTATTGCTTCTTGTTATAAAATTATATTCAAGAACCAACCAAGCTTAAGAGAAATCATAGTCCTAAAACACTATGTATTATGATATGGCTGAAAGCAAGTCAGGAAGACGTTTTTATTGTACCTCCCGAAAATGGTTTAAGCTTGCTTCTGAACCATTCATGACAGTGCCCCGATTTTCACTCTGAAACAAAATTGCTTGAAATCCAGTATCTACCAGCTGAGACAAAAGATCCATGTTTTAAAGATGTTATAAAAAATGAGGACATAGCTGCTTGGATCAGCAATGTATTGTACAGCATTCAAGAATATTTGAAAACCAATGGGCCAATCTGTTGCAGTGTTTTTCTCTTCACAAAACAATGAGAAGTGTAACAGAATTCCTTGCTGAAGCACAAGGCCAAATATTTATAACCAAATCTGATGAGCTTTATTTCCTTTGATAATTTTTTTTCCAGGCTGGCATTAAATTTCCCGCTCATCTCATTAATGCTGATGTTAGTTGTAACATAGCCATATTTGTGGAAGTTCTCATTCAAGAGTTCAAAAAGGCTTCATCTTGAATGATTGATCAACTTTGTTTGCTCTCTGCAGTAGAATTATCCAGGAAATAAATATTGCCTTCCAATTTCAGAAATCGCTTTCAGGACATGGCATTATTGACGATAATAACAAAAAGATCATCTGTATCGCTCATATAGTCTGTTTCTGACGAGACTCTATGATATACAGTTAGAATCAAAATCCCAAGACAGACCTCCAATTCTTCAGATGATGTTTGAGATTCGTGATCGCTTCTAACATCAGTCGAATAGCGACCTGTTTCTCTATTCTATACATCGTAATTCTCTAGCGAAAAGAAAAACTCATCAAAGAGTTCCAAAGCAGTAGGTCGGCTTAGAATTGGTTGCACATTATTTTGTATTTTAGCGGCACCTTGTACATTCAATACAGATGTCTTTGGGATGGCCGGAATTTTCTGCTTCGTCCAGGATGGCGAAGGACAAGCACACAGACTTCAGCTTCCGAGTATTCTTCCTCGCACTGTTATAGAAACTATTCCACTTCCCCAAGGGTTTGACATTTTCCTGGCACTGTTCTAGAAACTATTCCACTTCACCCAGGGTATGATATTTTCCTGACACTGTTCTAGAAATGATTCCACTTCACCCAGGGCATGACATTTTCCTGGCACTGTTCTAGAAACTATTCCACTTCACCCAGGGTATGACATTTTCCTGGCACTGTTCTAGAAACTATTCCACTTCACCCAGGGTATGACATTTTCCTGGCACTGTTCTAGAAACTATTTCACTTCACCCAGGGTATGACATTTTCCTGGCACTGTTCCAGAAACTATTCTACTTCACCCAGGGTATGACATTTTCCTGGCACTGTTCTAGAAACGATTCCACTTCACCCAGGGCATGACATTTTCCTGGCACTGTTCTAGAAACTATTCCACTTCACCCAGAGTATGACATTTTCCTGGCACTGTACTAGAAACTATTCCACTTTACCCAGGGTATGACATTTTCCTGGCACTCTTATAGAAACTATTCCACTTCACCCAGGGTATGACATTTTCCTGACATGATTCACTAGAAAAATAGGATTATTATGGCTTACTTTACATCTAGGCGCTCTATACACCACATCATCGCACACTATATACACCACGTCATCACACACTATATACACCACGTCATCCCACACTATATACACCACGACATCCCACACTATATACACCACGTCAACCCACACTAAATACACCACGTCATCCCCCACTATATACACCACGTCATCCCAATGTCCTTTTTACTGGATATGACGCGGCATTACGTTTGAGTTTGTGCGATTGGAATAAAATGTAGCGTTACAGACATGTAGATAAATTGCTTACATTGTGTCAATCCCTTAGACTGTGCAAACAACCAGAACACATCTAAACGTGACATCACATATAGGGGATGTCAAAAACTGGCATCAAAGTCTAAAATCACAACCTACCGCTTACACACCACGTGGCATGTGAGCGCCTGCGCGAAGGACTAACAAGAGAAATCTTAGAGTCTGCATTTAAATGCTAATGAAACTATAAGATTACTTTGTTAAGTGTAATATATACTATCTCTTATTGTTAATTAGACAGCTCCTGATCGTAGCTATCTCAAGAAAAGTGGCACGCCACTTGACTTCCATCGCTATTATTAGGGGAAAAGTTCAAAAAACGGAAAGATTCTCGCACCTACGGATTTAAACTAACTCCAGATAAAAAACAAGCAAATCTTTCTATTTCTTGATTTAAACAAAAATGTCTATTAAGATTAGTAACTAGAATGTAGAAACAATCAAAACAATTAACTTAGTCTTTTTTGCTTACATGAAAACATTACTGTAATACTACTGCTAAATCAATGATTAATAAAAGTAAGAATAGTAAAACATTAAAAATGTGACATTTTAACAACTGTGTTAATAACAAGGAGAGTGAAGACTGCAGACATTTTATAACAACTGTTTGTGTTTTTGATATCATCAATCTTTTAATTAGTAACTTTAGTAGGTTTTTTAAATTTGTATTTATATAAAATTTTTGTCTATTTTCTATATGTGACTATATTGTAATGCATGTTTATGACTCAGTCATGTATGAGCAGAGAGTGACTACAAAGTATGCTGTGTACATTAGTGTGGATATAACGTAATGCATGTTTATGACTCAGTCACGTATGAGCAGAGAGTGACTACAAAGTATGCTGTGTACTTTGGTGTGGATATAACGTAATGCATGTTTATGACTCATTCACGTATGAGCAGAGAGTGACTACAAAGTATGCTTATGTACGTGGGTGTGACTATAACGTAATGCATGTTTATGACTCTGTCACGTATGACCAGAGAGTGACTACAAAGTATGCTGTGTACGTTGTTGTGACATTTATAAGACTCTCAGGTCTCATCATACATTCTGGATAAATTAACCCGTAACGTTGACACTGGTGTGAAAACAAAGCATGTTAAACCTCATCCCTCTCCAGGTTTTTAGATCGCTGGATCCGTGAGAGAAACTTCGGTGAGGTACACCTCGAGTTGCGTGCAGAAGCAAACAATTACCTCCATTTGCCCTTAAATTATTACGCCGCTTGATAAGTTTGTGATCGTTTAATCTAATATATAAAGCTCAAATGTTTGTATGTTTGTATGTTTGTATGTTTGTATGTTTGTATGTTTGTATGTTTGTATGTTTGTATGTTTCACTTTTCGACTTTCTGTTAGACAATCACGGAAAAACCAAATGACGGACGGGGACCAAATTTGGCAGGGCGGTTCCTTTTACCCAGAAGGTGGTTTTAAGTTAGTTTTTGTAATTGTCCCTTTTGCCCGAATGCCGTAAATTAAATAATCAGAAAATGCAGAGACAAAGAATAAAAAATGTAACCTCATTTCTCTATTGAACAAATTTACGCGGACGTTCAAATGCCGTTCAAAGCGAGTTACTTTTGGTGACGTTTTTTCCCCAATGTCAATACTTTATTTTCAGCCGTGCGCATTTGAAAAAATATTATAATGTCTAATTACGGTGCGCACGTTTTCGTGTACGCTTCATAATTTGAGCTGTGTAGTACAAAGAATTGTCATTTTCTTTACTGTCACTTTCTATATATTAGATAGACACGTAAACGTATTTAATTACAACTGCCACAAGATGCATTAGATTTAAATGTTTACAGGTTTAAATTTAATTGCGAATTTGTTTTAATTATTTTCTGTTCCATAACTCGACATTTAATGAAAAACCTATTTATGTAATAATTTTGTCAGTATTTTTTTCAAGGCTTCATTTTTAGCGGTGCACGTTTTAAAATCTTTTATCACCTGATTACTGTGCGCACATTTTCGTGTACGCATCTTAAATTTAGCTGTGTCCTATTAATATAACATTTATATTTTGTTTGTCTTTTACATAATCTGTCGTCTTTTACATAACCTATACACTTATACTATTTAAACTTAGGCTACCGGACTTATTAACATAAGTAGATTAAACTAAATAAAATGATCCTGAAAACGCTTAATTATTTTGTATTGCGAATTGAATATGCTATGTTCATTCCTTTGATGATGGATTAACATAGGCCATTTTTAAAATCGATTATTGTGATGGTTTCACATGCATTTTTAACATAAAATTGATTTGTTTTGTTTGTTTTTTTAAAATTAGGAATTTCTTTATTTATCTTTATTATCTTTATCTTATAGACGCTGTTGCAAATATTGTATTAATTACAAATGTGTTACATTGCAGTGTCGTAAATATATAAGAGCTTTTTTCAGAGATCTTTTGGAAAAATGTCAACAAAGCAGTGGCCTTTTTTTAATGGATACAAACAAACAAACATAAAAATATCAACTGAGCTTTATATATTAGATATGCGTTTAAATTATTTTATTTCAATTATTTTCACGATGCATTGTATTAATATTTTACATGCAATGAATAAAATTGGGATTTTTAAAAATTTAATTCATAACTCGACATTTAATTAAAAACCATAGATGTAGCGAGTTTATTTTATGTTGAAAGTGATGGCCTATGTCAAATAAACGTACACTTTAAAACTGTTTACTTAAGCTTTATATACACTATACATTATAAACTTTCGCTACCGAACGTATTAACAAAAGTTGACTAAATTTAATGAAGTGATCCTGAAAACGCTTAATTAATATGAATTGCGAATTGAATATGTTTTTATGTTCATTACTTTGTATTCAGAATAGCATAGGCCATTTCTAAAATTTCCTTTTAATCATTTTTAAGATGCACTTATGAACAGACGGTTGAATCTTTTTTTTTAAATGTATTTTATTTTTCAGATATAAAATCTGGTGTGTGTGTGTGCATTGAATATAATTTACAAAATATGATGCTTATCCGAAATAGGGAACACAAAAAAAAGATTCCTTTTTGAAATTATACACATTGCTTATAAACCGTAAATATAAATCGTAAAATATAGAGACATAAAAATGTTAAATATTATTTCCCTGTTTAGACAATTATGAATACATCAAAATGAAGAGTTATTTTGGTCCAGTACATCTACTTTATAACAAGACTTTATTTTATGCGGCCAGCTTTATATATGTCTAAATATGGTGTGCACATTTTTTTATATCATTTTAATACGACCGTTTTTTTTTAAATAGTATTTTAGAAAGTACATTTATAATTTTGTTTATTTGCGCTATGAGCCAATTAGCTTTTGCCTTTTAAAGGGATAGTGCCACATGTTCTTTATCTCATAGACGTGGTTACAATTGTTATATAACTTACTATTGTGATACGATGCAGTTTCGTAATTATACATTAAATTTTTGAGTGACGAGGGTGGTAGAGCTCTTTCGGAAAACCTATAAGTTATGTTAATTTTGTACAAGTGGGAATGAAATTGTAAATTTTTTTTTACTTTATATATTGCCCAGAATGGGCCCTGGGACCCTAAATGTCGTTTTTATCTTATATGAGCTATATAAAAAAATAGTTTCTACGTTAGCTACTTAGTAAATGAATAGATCATCACCAAACTTTGCATACAAAAACTTGGTAGCCTATATTAAAATCCTATAGACAGTGAACTTCTAATGCCAATATCTTCGGGGCCGGGGCCCCAAATATCTTTTTTCGTATATTTTTAAAATATTTTTCCTATTTACTTTTTAAAGAGCTAGAGAAATATAGCCACAATAAAAATGAACTAAAATGAACAGGTTTTTGAAATTGACCTCTTGCACCGAATGGGCCAGGGTCCCCTTAATGCTATTTTCCCCCTATTGTAGGTATATAAAAAGTAGTTTAAGAGTTAGATATTGACAAAAAAACTGGATTTTGACAAAACTTAGAATATAAAAACTTAAGAGCCCATATTACTATAGGGCACTGAACTCTTAATTTCCATTCCTTCGAAAAAGTCTTTTTTACTGAACTTTAATCATTGTATTCCCTATTCAATTTTACACGATATTGAGGAATATATATTAAGTACAATAGATAAAAACAACATTAAGGGCCCCAGGGCCCATTCTGGGCAAAGATATAAAGTTCAAAACACCTGCTAATTTCAATTTGTATAATAATGGATACATGTGTCCTTATTTGTCAAGATTGGTAATGACTGAATAGTGAATAAAATCTTAAACGTTTAAGAAATGAGTACAATGGCAATAAAAAAAACTATAATATCACTCATTTTGGGGCCGGGGCCCTTAATATCGTTTCTTCTTTTGTACGCTATTTAATGATTAATTTATTTATCCGTTTGCTATGAAACTTGGATTTTTTTTTCACACTTCCACGAAGATTTCTTCAGGATTATTTTTAAACATACCACTCATTGTTTTCTTTAAATTTATTCCTTTTTACTTTGATCGTTGCAACGCACGACGGGTCTACTAGTTCCTTATAATCATACACAAATGAATGTATCACAACTGCAATATATATTCTAAGACGTTAAACACTAAAGCAAACTTACTCTATAATTAAATATAATTAAGAGGTTTTTTTTAAAACTACGGAGACTATATTTTAAAACAATGTCTCCCACCTGAGAGACTTCATTTCATGACACCGGCAATTAAAGTCCTACCTATGTTTTGGCTACCAACTACCAGTAGCCCATCTCTTTTACTGTAACGGTTCACCACCTAATCACTTGAGTCAACACCAGAATTACCGTGTTGGACTACGCCACAACAATCGCCGATGACAAGTGCCCAGTGTCTTACACAAGAATTCTACATATCCAGTCAGTCTGTTTCAGCAGGTCGGCTAAATACAGGGCCCCCATGTCTTATACAAGGCGTCTACACGTCATCCATTCAATTTGTGTCAGCTTGTTGGTCAGATACAGGACCCCGTGTCCTATAGAAGGAGTCTACACGTCATCCAATCAGTCTGTGTCAGCTGGTCGGCGAGTTCACTTGACGATATCCCTCAACCCTTTCCTGAATTGTACATCGAAAGAACGGAGTCGTCCACGTGACATTAGTCACCACCTCTGAGATAATTTAGCAACCCCCCCCCACACACACACACTCAGGAACTTTACGTATTTCTTTGTCCAGTTCAGCGCTCCTCTGCCCAACGAAACGGAACGGTCTCTTCCCACGTGGGATTACACCGGAGAGTTAACCAACGAGCCGAGGACTCAACCCTTACACGTCACAGCAGGAGATTCACGTGTCACATAAAGGAAGGCGGACGATGAGAGCAAACTTCTGTGTAACTCTCAACCCCTACACGTCACAGCAGGAGATTCACGTGTCACATAAAGGAAGGCGGACGATGAGAGCAATCTTCTGTGTAACTCTCAACCCTTACACGTCACAGCAGGAGATTCACGTGTCACATAAATGAAGGCGGACGATGAGAGTAATCTTCTCTGTAACTCTCAACACTTACACATCACAGCAGGAGATTCACGTGTCACATAAAGGAAGGCGGACGATGAGAGCAATCTTCAGTGTAACTCTCAACCCTTACACATCACAGCAGGAGATTCACGTGTCACATAAAGAAAGGCGGACGATGAGAGCAATCTTCTGTGTAACTCTCAACACCTGTAAGTATTTAATAACAAGAGAAATTTGTTTATTGAACAGACAATAAGATGACTAAATGGAAAAACAAATTAATACTTGGCCATAGATTATTATGCACATTTTTAAAACTTCTATGAACTATTGTATAATTTTTAATTCAAAAGTATTTTTTAAGAACGTATCATTCCTTTGTGAACATTTGTTATGTCCATTGTTTGTGTTTTGATTGCCCAATTAATAATTTTAGCACTTGACACAGTAAACCAATCATTTACACAGGGATTCTGTTGTAACTTCTTGTTTATTATCGTTACTTATACAGAGCTCACGTCTACTTTATGTTATTAAATAATTGTCTGTTTTACCCCTGAGTATTTCCATCTATCCTTTGAATATCTTTTTTCCATCATTAAAATAGTTTTCCTGTAAATATTTGCGTTGTCATTGATTCTTTAAACATAAGTCTATTTTTAAAAATTTTTTGGTTAATTTTCTTTCTAAAGTTTATTTATCAAAATTATTATCAAAACAGCAAGCAATTCTTCTCTACTCTTTTCTAAGATCTTGTAACTGCTGATGTATTTTCCATGAATATTTGTACGTCACTTTCTGCTCATAAGTGACTGAGTCACAGACATGGATTGCATTGTAATAAAATAGAAACAACACAAGAAAATTATTTACATGAAAATAAACACAAGGATTTCATTTAAAGATTGATGATACTTATAATTAAAAAAAAACAATTCATTCGATTTATCTGAAATTTTGAAACATCATGTTTATCATCGGCATGAGTCTGTCTGCAAAATTTCAGCTCGCTAGCTTAAGATGAAGTGGGTTAAAAATCGATTCAAAGTTATTTCGGCACCGCCCGCCCGCCTCAAGCAAGCAAACAATCAGACACCACGAGTTAATATAAATGATTTTTAAAAATAAACATTTCTGCTGATCCTATGTTTCTTACTTTATTATTAGTTCATATCTGTGGGTTATCCATTAAGTGCTTGTATTGTTTCAATAACAATGTATATATTCGTTTTAACATGATTATAACCTAATCTAATGTATTCAGCAAATGTTAAAGAGCAAATAAATAACTCCTTCTTTATTTGTATAGAGTTTAAATTGAAATAAAAAGTTACCGTCCTATTAAAACTCGTAATATAAAGTATTTTATTATTTTATTTGATTGTAAATAAAACATATTTCGTACTTGAGAAAAAATGTAACTTTCCTGACAAAATTTAAACACCGAGAGAATGTCTATCTTCATTAATTGGTTTATAACAGTATATCCATATAATTAAAGGAGTATATATTAATGTCTATATTATGTTCATTAATTGGTTTATAACAGTATATTCATCTAATTAAAGGAGTATATATTAATGTCTATATTATGTTCATTAATTGGTTTATAACAGTATATTCATATAATTAAAGGGGTATATACTAATGCCTATATTCATTAATTGGTTTACAACAGTATATCCATATTATTAAAGGAGCATATACTAATCTTTGGTAAAGGTTGGGGGGGGGTTTCGTTTCACCTAAGCCAGTTTTACTACCGTGGTATATTCTGACCTTTCGTCTGGGGGGGGGGAGGGTTGTATCTTTTACTTAAGCCAATTTAATTTTAACAACCAGGGTCTATTCTAGACAAGGGTTTAATCTGGCCAGTTCTACTGGTATCTTACAAGGGTTTAATCTGGCCAGTTCTACTGGTATCTTACAAGGGTTTAATCTGACCAGTTCTACTGGTATCTTACAAGGGTTTAATCTGACCAGTTCCACTGGTATCTTACAAGGGTTTAATCTGACCAGTTCTACTGGTATCTTACAAGGGTTTAATCTGACCAGTTCCACTGGTATCTTACAAGGGTTTAATCTGGCCATTTCTACTGGTATCTTTCAAGGGTTTAATCTGGCCAGTTCTACTGGTATGTTACATGGATTTAATCTGACCATTTCCACTGGTATCTTACAAGGGTTTAATCTGGCCATTTCTACTGGTATCTTACAAGGGTTTAATCTGGCCATTTCTACTGGTATCTTTCAAGGGTTTAATCTGACCAGTTCTACTGGTGTCTTATTTAACAAGATATTATTAACTATAATACAATCGCCATTTTGGACGACTTAAAATAGTTGACGTTAATATAGCGTGCATACAAGTAATTTAATTTTGAATATTATTTAAATGTTTTATTTTAACATTTTATAGAGTCTCATCGTCAAGTTGATTTTCATTGCACATAAAATGAATAACTTCTCTGTAATTTACTATCAACATTTAAGACCAAGACCCCATGGCAAGTTTTAAGTTAAAGTAATTTGTAAAAAAAATTCACTGAAGGTTAAGTGAAGGTTTTAGGTGACCTATATATACTGCTAGTTCTTATTGTAACAGCTGAGTTACAGTAAGTAAAAAAAAATTTAGAGATCTAGAGATGTTCTTTCTTTGCTGATATTCAATGTTTATTGAGGTCGTATCTCTTTAGCAAAACAACATTAAAAAGACTGTCTTCTCACTTCATGTTTTTTTATTGACTTACTGATATATAATGCCGTTTAAAATTACATTCTAGTTTTAATTAGACGAATTAAAATTGTTTGATGTAGTTGTCGCTTTCTGTCAGATTCATTTAATTGTTCAAAAATTGATGCTATATATCTTTGAGAATTTTGTAACAATGAACGTTATAACTATATATTTATTTTGTCTTGAAAAGTTTCTGCAAGTAAAGCTTGTTTATAAAATATAACTACTTTGTAAGATGATGAAAAATTTAAACATTTTAAACACGATTAAACACATGTCTAAAATCAAAGTTGAAAACAAGAATACACTTATTGAAATGGCTTTAAAATTAAAATTTAGAAAAAAGACATTCATGTACGCTTTATGACACAGCAAAGCCTATTTTAAAAAATACTTGTGGCTAAAATTATTTATACAAAGTCTATAAACGTATAGTGTGATATATACATATTATTGTATTGAAATTATGATTAACAATAATAATTCGATATTTTTGTATTGTGTAGTATACCATCATGTATCTTGGCTCACGGCATTTCATAAAAATAGTAACACACATATGATTGTCAATGCATTACATGTAAAACATTAATAACCTAAAGACAACGCATAAAGACATTTACGACCACATAAGCTACGTTTATAAAATAAAGAATTAATCGATATTTGTTTAATTAATTTTTAAAATAAATTTTGAAGATATATATTTTTTATACAGTCTTGAAGGACTTAGTTGTTTTTGTTTGCAGCTTTCTTTAATTTGTGTCTATGTGTGTGTGTGTGTGTGTGTGTGTGTGTGTGTGTGTGTGTGTGTGTGTGTGTGTGTGCGTGTGCGCGTGTTATTTTCTACAATAGTTAGAAAATGACGATAAAATAAGCAGAATGGAATAATTTTATTATTTTCATCATGACATTATTATTTTTATAGTACAAACACACAAAACAAATACATTTAAACATGTAGATGATTATGCATTCTGTTTGGTCAGTAAAGAACAATGAAATTATTGTTATTAAAGAATTTGTATTTTCACATCTGATGTGCATTAAAATTTCAGTATTCGCCGCACGAAAAAGGATCAGTACTCATTTAATTAACATGACGTTGTACTCGACAGATCATGGCTGGTAAGACTAATAAGAAGATCATAATTCTTTTTTTTAATTACATCAAAATTTAAATTGTGATGTTAATAGATATAGTATCATTTACTTGTGTTACTTAAATGTTTTTGTGTATGCAACTTAAAAATAAACATAATTTGTTTTTAAAAAAGTTAAATGAATAATGTTTTTACATTTTGATTTATTTAAAAGACAATGCAAACCATAAAATTAGCTTACTAACTGTTGTTTATGGGTTATTCTAATTAAATGATCGTTGTCTAATTTTTGTGTCCGGTATGTTTTCTTTATTCAAGTGCCACGCCACTTGTCTTCGATCCATATACGTATAAGTAGAAATACAATGATAATGAAATACATAGAGTTTCCCTACCCCTGGTGCATGGTCTGCACTTGGTCTAATGATAAAATTTCACAAAATACCCTGTTATTGGTTCGATATTAATACACAAACAATATTATATCTAAAATTGATAGTTTTTTAATGCCTATTTTAACAATAAATATATTAAAGACTGTAGACTCTTTGTAAATACGGCGTTAATAAATAGCGAGAGTGTAGACCAGATGTCGGGAAACGTTTTGTCTCATAGAGCAATAAACACAGCATATTTTGAAAAGTAATTCTGTGAGAGCCATTCATTATGTTTAAAACTAATCATTCAAGTAAATGTGTGCATTTAGTTTACTTTCAACACTATAAGTACAATAATTAGGTCTCTGAATTCTTTTAATAACATTTTTATGCTGTTTTTTTATATACAATTATAATGTAGATCAAAGGATTCTGAATTTAAAAAAAAATAAAAATAATCGAACATGTGTTTGAGAGCCAGATCCAGCCATCAATAGAGCCACATCTTCCCTCGCGAGCCATGGTTTCCCGACCCCTGGTGTAGACCGTGAACATTTTATAACATCTGTTGTAATATCATTGTGCGTATAGAATGTAGACTTTATTACCCTTTCAGATCAGATTTCTTAAGCACATTTTCATAGTAAATAAAGAAATACTGTTGCTACGTGGTGCTGGGATGACTGGATATACAACTTAAATTTGGTTTCAATATAAGTACACAATGATTTTTTAGTAGAAATAAGTCAGAAATAAATCTGAAATATTGCTTATTTGTGAATCAATAAAGTTAAAGTTATATATTTATGTTGTATATATATATGCTTATGTCTATATTTATATTATATTGAGATATATATGACTTTGTATTATTTTTCATCTACTATATGATTCATTGCTAAAACCAAATCAGACATATGCCAGCATTACTCAATTCTTCCTAAATCTTTCTGTTTTAATGGCTGGTAGAATGGTGAAAGTGGCATATTTGGCAATTCATTTTATTCCTTGGTATAGTAGATTTATATAATCAATGTATCGTGCATTTAAGTAATTTAATTTTAAACAATACTTAAATTTTTTCTTGTAACCCTACAGAGAGTCTCATTGTCAATGTGATTATCATTGTACATGAAATGAGTAATTTCTATATATTTTACTGGAAGCATTTAAGACCAAGACTCAATGCCAAGTTTTAATTTGAAGTATAAAAATAATGTCATTGAAGTTTAAGTGAAAGTTTTAGGTGACCTATATATAATCCTAGGTGCACTTATAGGCTACTATGTTAATCTTAACAAAGTACGAACCAGCTCTTTTTGAGTTAATATTTACCAATAGTTGGGAAACGTTATTGTATGTGGTAAATCATATGTTGTCTTGGGACTGACACATTGACCACTGGTCAGGGGCGGATTAAGACTGCACGGGGTCCCTGGCTGCATTCAAACTGAGGCCCTATCCAGCCAGCGTCCCTTTAAATAAAATGATTGCTAGCAGCTAATATAAGACTGTAACTTAAAACTAAATAGTACATCGGTTCCTTTAACATATTTTGTCTGTACTACGGATCGGCCTTCCTAGCCAAAGAGTATTCATGAAAAAATGGAATACGAAGAAATAACTGTTTGCTGGTATCCTAATATTGAGTGTAAAAATACAATTTAAAAAAAATTGTGCACATGCCGGGAATCGATCGCGTGACCGCTTGCACAGCAGGGCGACATTTCACCTCAAGACCACACGAGCCTGATGAAAAAAGTGAAGTTTAAAAATATAAACAATAATATTTAATATTTTCTCTTAGTGAGCCTATAAAATCAGTTTTGTTAAATTAATTTATTTAATTTAAGATATTTTCAGGAATTCCTGCAAACATTTGTCCATCTTTCTTATAAAATATACTAAATTTGGGGGCCCCTAATCATCGGGGGCCCCTGGCTTTAGCCCGTTCAGCCCCCCCCCTCAATCCGCCATAGCCACTGGGTCATGATGTCCTCTCATCTTTCTTCCACGCAGAGGCTTAATTAGGCTTTTGACGCCCTTGGCTAATTTATTTTTGGTGCCTTTATTAAAAAAAATAACAATAAGAGATTTAGCGGCTCCCTTTTGAACTGGCGCAGGCTGGCGCCCCTGGCAACTGCCCCAATGCCAAGCCGATGTTACGCACTCCTTCCACGTGTTGCAACTTGCATCCTACTTCTCTAATTTTAGGCACAATGAATTACGGACACTTCGACCCCGGAAGTATCGACCATAGGACGGTTCGACCCCAGGACGTTTCGACCCCGGTCGGTTCGACCACGGACGGTTCGACCCCGGAAGATTCGACCCCGGGCGATTCGACCCCGGACAGTTCGACCACAGGACGTTTCGACCCCAGGGTGTTTCGACCCCGGACGTTTCGACGCCTCGTATCTACACCGTATATCTTTTAATATACATTTTAAAAATTATTATTTTTAAAAGTAATTTTTGGTATAAACATGTTTACATGTTATCCATTTACTAAAAATCATTTAGCTTAAAATTATTATCCATTAAAAATTAAATACAGTTTGAAATTGTTATTGACAACCAGTCAATATTCAACGCGAATTCATGATTGTGATCAATGCGTCATTCCTCTGAGGTCGAAAGTCCTTCCAAACCAATCCAACTCCAACCCCCTCCGCCCGTCCGATGTAATCGGACAAAACAAAGGCAATGTGGTCAGACA
The DNA here is from genome assembly GCA_944989445.1 of Ampullaceana balthica. Classification (NCBI taxonomy): domain Eukaryota; kingdom Metazoa; phylum Mollusca; class Gastropoda; family Lymnaeidae; genus Ampullaceana; species Ampullaceana balthica. Next base: position 80,471 of record CALYLW010001457.1, read on the forward strand.
GTCCTTTCAAAAGGTGCCTACATTCTCTCTGCCCCCACTTACTATATTTACCCTCGCCAGCACACGGCTTGCTGTGGTGGTCACTGAGTGTAGCCTTCGTAATACGGGATTATGAAAGGCTCAGAGGAAATGTAAACAACAACGTATCATTCAGTCCGGTCATACGGGTCCAGCAGCTTGAATGTTATTATCGCTAGGCAGTGGTATAAACTATTGAAATTGATGAACATTAAATACTGACAACTTTGAACGTCAGTATTTCTGCTAGGGAGGTATATACGTGTTAAGCAACACAAGAAACAAGTGAATGCAAGGGCGCGGGTTTGTTATTGTTTCAGTGACTGCGTGCAGCATGTCGACACTTAAAAAAGATTTAAAAAATAATAAATTTTTAAAAAATATTTTTAAAAAAAGGAAAAATCAACTTCCGTTTGTTTTTGTTATCACGGTGAAAACCTTTGAACGACTTAAATATAAACTTTTTTAAAACCCAATAATAAATTAGCTAGTTTTTTTAGTTTTTTGTTTAGATTGGGATATGAGTTTTTAATTTTTAATGGATAATATACCAAAAAATTAATCTTTAAAAATATTTATAAAAAAAAACAATAGAATAAATAAAATCATTTCACAATGTAGAAACGAGAGTGTCGAAACGTCCGGGGTCGAAACACCTTGGGGTCGAAACGTCCTGTGGTCGAACTGTCCGGGGTCGAATCGCCCGGGGTCGAATCGTCCGGGATCGAACCGTCCGTGGTCGAACCGAATGGGGGCGAAACGTCCTGGGGTCGAACCGTCCTGTGGTCAAACTGGCAGGGTCGAACCGTCCGGGGTCTAATCGCCCGGGGTCGAAGTGTCCGACCACCAGGCACAATACCTCTATGTTTGCTCTCTACTTTTGAAATTTGTGGAAGACTAGGATAGTAGATAGATCATGAGATTAAATCATATTCCATTTTAAAAAACAGAAAGATTTAGGAAGAATTGAGTTATGCTGACATGTGTCTGATTTGGTTTTAGCAATGAATCATATAGTAGATGAAAAATATTACACAGTCATATATATCTCAATATAATATAAATATAAATATATACATATGCGTATATATATAACATAAATATATAATTTTAACTATATTGATTAACAAATAAGCAATATTTCAGATTTATTTCTGAACTATTTCTATTAAAAAATCATTGTGTACTTATATTGGACCCACATTTAAGTTGTATATCTAGTCAGCCTGGCACCACGAAGCAACAGTATTTCTTTATTTACTATTAAAATGTGCTTAGAAAATCTGATCTGAAAGGATTATTGATTAAAACAAATGTTTTTTTTAGTTAATACAAAATGCAAAGAGAAATATCAAGATGGGAAAGCAAAACAATAAATCCATGTGCACAACACTTGACTTCGATCTCAAAAATAGACTTGCAGTTTTCATACCATCGATGAGCCCTTGGTGGAATTTCAATTTCCTCATTTCACGTTTCCTTGCTAAATTAATGTCAGATGTTTCTGATAATTATTAACGTAGAGTCAAAAAGCCAAATTGCATGCGCCTATATTGACCAGAAAATTTACTGTCGAGATCAGTAGTGATGTCAGTCAATGTAAACAACTCTATGTGGGGCAGTGCATACTACTCAACTGTATGAAGTTAGTCTATGTAAACAACTGTATGTGGGACAGTGCATAGTCCTCAACTGTATGATGATGTCAGTCTATGTAAACAACTCTATGTGGGACAGTGCATAGTTCTAAACTGTATGATGATGTCAGTCTATGTAAACAACTCTATGTGGGACAATGCATGTTCTTCAACTGTATGATGATGTCAGTCTATGTAAACAACTCTATGTGGGACAGTACGTAGTCCTCAACTGTATAATGATGTCAGTCTATGTAAATAACTCTATGTGGGGCAGTACATAGTCCTCAACTGTATAATGATTTCAGTCTATATAAACAACTCTATGTGGGACAGTGCTTAGTCCTCATCTGTATGATGATGTCAGTCTATGTAGACATCTCTATGTGGGACAGTGCTTATTCCTCAACTGTATGATTATGTCAGTCTATGTAAACAACTCTATGTGGGACAGTGCATAGTCCTCAACTGTATCATGATGTCAGTCTATGTTACCAATTGGGCTGCGGAAATTATCGATTAATTTCTCGATTAATCGTTAAAAGTTTTATCGATTAAATGTCGATTAAAATAATTTTTAATCGATAACAATTCGATGGAAATTTAAGAAAATATTTATAATAATTTTTACCAAATTTAGCAATAAATAATTAATTATTAATAATTAATAATAATTTATATATATTTTTTACGTACAAACATCTCCCGCGTAATATTAGTGCAGGGAAGCAGGGGAAATAACTCCATATATTTTTTAAAGGTCAATTACCTGTTTTTGTTACTTCCCTTGAAATTTTCAGTTTAATGACGTCATACATTTCTATTTTTGGCTTTAATCGAAATTATCAATTAATTAATCGATACTTTTTCAAAAGTAAACGATTAATTTTAAATTAATCGATAACAGCCTAAGTTACCAACTCTATGAGGGAGAGTGCATCTCAACTGCATGATGATGTCAGACTGATTGTTACGAAGTAGAGTCCACTAGAGGTCACTTTGTTGGTGGTGGAATAAAACAAGTTCAAGCAGATATATTATTTTATTTCTCTATGCTGATTCGTAACTGAAGTTATATACTGATCAATGAATTATAAAGTGGTTATATATAAACTACTCGTGTGTCGGAAAAAAAACAAAGTTATACCTTAACTTTCCCACTTACGTTGTAATTGAGTATAAGTGAGGTTTTTAGTTTGACATTTTGTTTTACAAATTTTTAATTTACTCTCATTTTATATATATGTATTTAACGTAACTTTATAATTAATTGTTTAAAGTTAGAGATATTATCCCGTTACAGGGTAATAGAAAATAATTTAAAAATTAATGTATTTCTATGTAATCAACTTGTATATGCAGTCTGCATATGTAGTATAAAGCAGTTTGGGTAGATTATTTAATTGTTATATTTGTTAAAATGTCAGTTTCCAAATAGAAAATTAGCTTTAAACGTTAATTAAAACTTATAATTATGAAATAAGTCTATTGAGATATTAAAGATACAATTTTAACATATCTTAATTATAAGAACGAAGAAATATGCGCTGTTTGGGAACTCGCGTTTTTTTAATCTAAATTCTATATATTAACACATGATGTGTAACAAAATTGTATTTCACGTCAATGCCGCACTACATCGCACCGGAACATAAATAGTTAATATGACTAGGTGCCGACAAAGTTATTGTATTAAATATTCAGTTTCGAATGCAATTATTTAATCCTATATGTGCTATTTACAATTTGTTTTACATATCTGTTTTATGTATTTAACATAATATTATGCACATAAATATAAAAAAATGAATAAATAAACATTACATTTTTAAAATCATAATTATTTTTTTTAATATATAACTATGAAATTTATTCATTTTCCGACAATTATGATCGTATCGTTTGGTTAATTAATACGTGTGTAAATTCAGTCATTTAAAGGATTAAAAAAATTGTTGTTATTTAAGTGTAACGCCACTTGTTTTCGATCCCTACAATAAGGTTCATTGTCCCTGCTAATGTTATATTTTAAATATGTCACATATATATTGAGGCCTCAGACCTTAGACAGTCCCGTTGAGACGTTCAAACTTCAATCAATCATATGTGAGCCTTGACAGTGTTGGCTGGCTGGAGACTTCCTACAAACTCTACAAGTCGTGCACAGAGGAACACGCGCTTGACGACAGTCTAATGTTGAACAAACTGTTTCTTAATGACAGTCTAATGTTGGACAAACTGTTTCTTGATGACAGTCTAATGTTGAACAAACTGTTTCTTAATGACAGTCTAATGTTGGAACAAACTGTTTCTTGATGTCAGTCTAATGTTGAACAAACTGTTTCTTGATGACAGTCTAATGTTGACAAACTGTTTATTGATGCCAGTCTAATGTTAACAAACTGTTTCTTGATGTCAGTCTAATGTTGAACAAACTGTTTCTTTACAGCAAACAAGATCAAACTATTGTGGAGATCTTAGTTGTGCGTGTCCACGAGACTGAAGGATAGCTCAGAGGTGTTTTGTTTATTGATGAAAATCGCGAAGAGTCGTTTTAGGTGGTACAGTCTAATTAACAGGGTGCAATGGTCTAAGTGGTAGCGCTCTGCACTATCGAACCGAGGCAAAACTCGAGTCGCGTGTTTGAGCCTCGGTACTGGTAAGGCCCCCGGAACATTGTGCTAGCCACACAATCCCCTGCTCGTTAGTGGTGGCTCAATGAAACTTGTGTACGCTACTTCACTTGCCCCATAGGTCGTCATGGTCTGAATTTTTATTATAATTAAAATAGTATTATTATTATTACAGTCTAAAGTCTAACTAATGTATAACAGTTTTCCTTCAAGGCAATTGCGTTTTATCCATTTAAGTTGTCTATTGAGCCATGGTTTGGTGAGCTATGAGGTAATCTGCGTTAGACACCTGCACTGCCCAATGTAATAATCTAATGCACTAGGAACGTACTGGGAAGATTGAGAGAGTTATGTGCAGTTGTTGGTTGTACCATCAAGTAAGGAGTTATGTGCAGTTGTTGGTTGTACCATCAAGTAAGGAGTTATGTGCAGTTGTTGGTTGTACCATCAAGTAAGGAGTTATGTGCAGTTGTTGGTTGTACCATCAAGTAAGGAGTTATGTGCAGTTGTTGGTTGTACCATCAAGTAAGGAGTTATGTGCAGTTGTTGGTTGTACCATCAAGTAAGGAGTTATGTGCAGTTGTTGGTTGTACCATCAAGTAAGGAGTTATGTGCAGTTGTTGGTTGCACCATCAAGTAAGGAGTTATGTGCAGTTGTTGGTTGCACCATCAAGTAAGGAGTTATGTGCAGTTGTTGGTTGTACCATCAAGTAAGGAGTTATGTGCAGTTGTTGGTTGTACCATCAAGTAAGGAGTTATGTGCAGTTGTTGGTTGTACCATCAAGTAAGGAGTTATGTGCAGTTGTTGGTTGTACCATCAAGTAAGGAGTTATGTGCAGTTGTTGGTTGTACCATCAAGTAAGGAGTTATGTGCAGTTGTTGGTTGTACCATCAAGTAAGGAGTTATGTGCAGTTGTTGGTTGTACCATCAAGTAAGGAGTTAATGTAAACTTATGTTAACGATCGTAAAGCGAGAGATAGAGTTAAGGGCTAATAACTCCAGTAGATAAGAGGTTGCTAAAAATTAAAACAAAACAAATAAACATCTATTTAAACTAAAAATTCACCGATTGTTATCCATTCATCATAATTGATGAATGCATTATCATCAGCAATGAATGCATGTGCCTAAAGTCACCCTAATCAAAACACAGGAAGATGGTGAAACTATAATACAAATATTTAGACACAGGCGGACAAACGTCAATAAGGACGGAAATGGTAATGTTGATTGCGCTTTGATGTTTAATTACTCTATCATACTGTTATCATATTGAGTGAAGAAAGTTTAAGAACTAAATTCATCTATATGTATGGCCTCAACTAGGGTCATGGATTCATATCAGTGTACAGGAGTAGGAGATTGCTAGCAAATTATCAAAGTTTATCCATAGATATAGTGATCGAAGTCAAGTGGCATGTCACTTTCATACAATAAGTTGTATACTAACAGACCGGCGTGGAATAGAAAATTAGACATATATATATAACTTACTAAATAAAAACATTTTACAGTTTCCATGTTCTAAATAAATACAATTTTAAAAAATCAATGAAATACACTTGAAGGTATTTTATTTTGAGTTAAAACCTAATATTAAATCCCCATTCTTCCACAATCTCAAATATTATGCAACGTTAAAAACACGTAAGAAATTTGTTAACATTTATTTCAGCCATTTATAACGAAGTTTCAAAACATTTTTTTAATTTCTCGATTAATCTTTAAAAAAAAATTTTTAACGATTAATCGACTCATAGCATATCAAATTATTGCAAGTCAAAAATTATAAAACAAAAATTAAAAAATTAATAAATAATAACTAATAATAAATTTCCTGACGATTACACTAACATTTTGGTTTTAAACTATTGACTGACTGGAATGTTCAAAGTGTTGATAAAGTTTGTCTACCATTGTTCTAGCACTTCGCTTACTTGTAAAACCAAATGAAGGCGTTTTAAGCTGATTGCAGTAATGGAATCTGACTCAGAGACAGAAAACGACAACAGCTCTTCTGATAAATTACTTCGTTACAAAATGGAGATGAAAGTTCATAAATCCATTAACCCTCTACAATGGTTGAAACTTAATGAACACCGATATCCGATAATGTCATTTCTTGCCAAGACCGTTTTTTTTATACCAGTTACCTCAGTTCCATGTGAATGATTGTTCAGTTCGGCTGGTTATATTGTCATTTAGACCCGATCATTCTTGTACCTAATAATGTCAACACACTTGTCTTTTTGCGTAGTTGGTTAAAAGATGATCTATAAAGGAGACATTCCAGTGTTGTTTAGATTTTCCAGCAAGTATTTTAATACATTTTACTTTTGACACCATACATTTCAATTTTGGGCTTTAATCGGGAAATTAACGATTAATTAATCGTTAATTTTTCAAAAGTTGACGACACATTTAGATTAATCGTTGACTGCCCTATTTTTTTCTTTACAACAGCCGCCCTGCTTACATTAGCTTGAGGTTTTAGGGAAGATGTCAAACAAATTTATATATTTTATTCTTCCTACATTAACTCGGGTCATGGTTGTCGAACGACATGCGCGCTCGGCTGGCGTACTGAGAGTAAGGGGTTCAAATCTGTGAAGGCTAAATGTCATTAGGGGGGTGCGGGAGGGTGCGGACTGCACCTGGTGACACCATCTCTTTTGTTAACTGCGAATTTATATATCAGTGGTTCCCAAAACTTTTTTTTTACCCGTGGACCCCTTTTATTGTTAAAACTTGCCCACGGACCCCCAAGTTATAACGAAACATAAAAGCATAGTATACAAATTTACTAACTAAAAAAATCATTTTGTTGAAGAATTATTTATTTAAAGTATATGCTTTATGTCCTGGATGGTAAGATGGCCGCTTCAGAGGCGACCGCTCCCGGGGGGGGGTGGGGTCATCGGCTGTTAAGTCCCCTTGTGGGCCAGACAGCTGAGGGGATCTTTCGGGAAGCCCAATGACGAGCACTAGGCTCGAGACTGCTGATTTTCTTCCACCTGCAGGATCATTTAAATTAGATCTGCGGAACTAAATGATTAATTAATGGATTAAAATTTTAGACTTTATATTGTAGGCAAGTTATGCATGTAACAGCATATTTGCGTTGCTGTTTAAAACTATTTTCGGTAGTCTGTCTCACACAGTGCCATGTTTGTTATTAACTGAAATGGCTGGCGCCATCTAAAACTTTCAAAGGGGGTTCGAGTGAGAAATCGGCCAAAAATTATCATTTTCAAGCACAGTGTTTGCGAATGCTTCAAGATACGACAAATCTAAGATACGAAAGCCGACTCAAAACATTTTTTTGTTCCAAGATTCGAAAAAAAACATCCAAGATATGAAAAACGAGCAGCTGAAAACATTGGTCATCCCGTGACTGTTGCAGTTCTTTCGCAGTTCAATGATATTGCCTGACCCATTTCAGAAACATTGTAAAATGCAGTAATTAAACAACCCGTAAAAACAACATTTTTGACTATAAATCCATTTTATATAAGACATAACTAAAAATATTGATTATGTTCAAAACGCGACAAACATTTACAGCCTGAAACTTAGTGAATTCCGCCTGGTGTTAAACACGAGATGTGATCATCGATGGGTGACGTGAGCTCAAGTGACCCGTAAAATGTAAACAATAGTGACCGCTACATATAGTTTTATAGACAAAAACTTAAAATGCATTAATTTAATTACGGTACATTCGATCGATCTGAAAATTTGATACAATACATTGTTAGGTGACACGAGTCTATGTGCAAAATTTCAGCTCGTTAGCTTCACGGGCAGTGTGTCATTTGTAAATCCCTTATATTAAATCCCTTATATTAACTTCACCGCCGTCTCTCTCTGTCTCTCTGTCGTTCGTCGTTGGCCAGGCGGAAAAAACAAAAGTAAAAAATTTACATCAAAAAAAGGGATTTAAAAAATTGTAAGTTACCAAATATTTCAGTGGAAGTTTTATTTAAATTTACCCTTTTGATGTGACGTCACATTTCTTCAACCCCCCTCCCTCCCCTCGTCATGCATCGTCACAAAAGTGTGACCCCCTTCCCTCATTTATGGACGGCTCCCTTAAACTTAGTTCGAGATACGAAAAATCCAAGATACGAAAGCTACCCCCGAAATGATTAATTGTGTATCTTTACGTACCATAGTATTTCTATATTTCATTATATTATGTTTCTAAAGCAAATTTTGGATGTTAATAACATTTTTAAAAATTATCATAATGTATTAGAAAATATTTTTAAATTATATTTTGCTAACCCTATAAAAAAGGTGTTTGTTCGAATTTTGAAGAAAAAATGTCTTTTTGCTGACTCGATTCAATGTATTTGGAATCGTCCCACATATCAAATGTGGCATCAATGGAAAACTGGATTCTTCCTGCCTTAGATAAATATAACTTCCCGACACGTCAAAATTTACCAAACCCGGCAATAATCGTCATTTCCATTAAAATATTGTATTTTAATGACCTACATGTAGGGTCTCCAACTTTCTCACGCATCAAACTTGACATACCATTCAATTAACTAAGCATTATGATTGGTTACAGCTGTGAAAATATGGTAGTTCTATGTCTGCTTCTAGGTCAAACAAACTTTATTTTACACAGGACATAAACATCGCTATTATAGTATTCATTGTTCTTTATTTTTATTTCCTTAACAATAAAAAATAACATAATTTTATTATTTTTTTCTAAAACTTGCGCGGACCCCCTGAAGTTGTTCACGGACCCCCAAATTAATTTTTTATTTTCTACGGACACCCATAAATGCTTCCCCGGACTCCTGGGGTTCCGTAGGGACCACTTTGGGAACCACTGATATATATTAAGAGTTTATTTTTAAAATACAAAATATTAAATTTCCCGTTGCTCGTATTAGACTAATTTTGATTAATGTCAGTAAGAAAAATTTAAGTCATAAACGTGCAACGAATGTTAATGAAAATAAAGAGATATTAACAAAGTATTTCTTTATAAACAAACACAAGTCCATTGCTCACTCCAAACACTATACGATATTTGACAGATTTTATTTTTTACAAATTTATTTGTTCACTCTACATGTTTAGATTGTAAAATCTTACCAGCATCAAATTGTTTTTCCAGTCATCGCCGAACCAAAAAGCACCGGTTCTGATTCATGTAATATTATGTTGTACTTTCGAAAGCTTAGCTTTCAAAAATGATGAGAATATTGTAATAGCACTTTTAAAAATGCAATCAAAATATTATTGCTTTGAGACACGACATTATTAATTTGTAATACCTAATTGATATATTTAGTACGAAAGCTAACGTTGTGAAAATAAATATTCAGGTAGAAAGAAATATAGATTTTAAAGTGTATTTTATTTAGAACTATGAAAATTATAAAATAGTTTTATTTACTATAAATTATTTTAAATGTCTACAAATATTAGATGCGGACATAAATTTACCATCTAGCGCTTTATCCAAGTGAACGTCACTTGACTTCGATCCCTTTAATTAGGGATACAATAACAATTACAAACTATGATTATCTTACATTGGGAATAATTTTTATTCTTACAGAAATGTGACCAGAAAACAATTTAACAGAAACAATATTAGGACCTCCACCAAAAATGTTAACAGAGATCTACTTACCAATAGCTAAATACATATGCCGTGGGCGATACATTTGCTGACGAAGGCTTTATGCCGACTAGTTCATTGTTTTCTGGCGTCCTACTTGGAATATGTTTACCATTAATATATTAGTATGAATATATAATTCTACCAAGTCTGAATACTGTCTCAACCTCATATATCCAAATAGCTCTAAACAATGTTGACTTGTGACGCCCTGATGTACTAGGAATTTTTGTTAATTAGATGACATCTAAATATGTATTAAGTTCCTTAGATACATCAACATACATAATTTGCAATGTATGTCGCATCTGTCTGTCCATGACGCTTCTAATTTTAGAAAGCAGCGCACCAAATTACTGCACCAAAAATAACTCTTTTCGAACGTTCCACATAACATTGTGCTATATGAAAATTAATGAATAAAATAAAAATAAATAAAATAAATAAAAGTTCTGTATTACATCACTTTTTATTCTGATGTGTATTTTTTCAAAATAAATAGATTTCAGCTGAAATGTATTTATTTTTAAAACTTCCGTCATTTTTGACGTATAATACTCTAGTTATAAATATTTTGTGTGTCGATTAGATATAGCCATAATATGTATTACGTCAATTAGAAACACTACTCAATCAGATATTGTCTATCTATGTATTTCCACACATATAGTCTAAATATGTATTATGTTAGTTATATAAAATATAAATACCAATAATGTTCTAAATACTCATTGTGGCAATTAGATTAAGTCTACATAGTTATTGTGTTATTTCTATCTAGTCTCTAGATTTGTCACGTAAAGTAGAAATAGTCTTAATTAGTAATGTCACTTTGCTTTAAATTTATTTTGTGTAATCTTGAAGAACATATGTATTTAAATTCATTCAAATATATATTGTGTCATTTAATATACATATAGATTAATACAGTATGATAAAATATTCGTTTTTCCTTCCAAGGTTTAAAACCATAGAATAAACCGGTGTCAAGAAATAAATTATCCCTTAAAATAAAGTCTCACCAGGAGTCCGTGTGGGTTTTATAAAGGTATAATATATTTTCCAAAGTATACCGTTTTTTTTTACTCCATTGACTTTTGGCCTGACTTCTGTCAGTTCAACAATCATATGTTTTACCAGAAACGTAGTCAGGTGAGGTCAAAGGTCGAGACTGTCCCAAGAGAACTTGTTGCTATTTCCTCGGCGTTTTTTCAAAAGAGCTAATTTGAAAAACAACAAAACTGCAGACGTAGTACTAACAACTACCTATATAAATCCAATAACTGCCTTTATACACCCAATAACTGCCATTATGCACCTAACAAGTACATTTATTCATACAACAACGCCTCTGTACATTCAACAGTCTTTATACCCCCCAAAACTGCAGATCGTCAAAACTTATCACCTCCTATCACCTCTCCAGCTATGCCATATCCTTACACCGTATTATTAAACATTTGTGATTGTTACAATAATAATTATGCGTTATTCTTGTGTTTTTGAGTAGTGATTAAACATTTTTGACTTTTACAATAATAATTATGCGTTATTTTTGTCTTTTTGAGTAGTGACTAAACATGTGTGACTTTTTCAATAAAAATTGTGCGTTATTCTTGTGTTTTTGAGTAGTGATTAACCATGATTACATCAATTTACATAACGAATATCACACGTCCTCAAAACAGAAATACACCAGTCGGCCATATCCTTCTATCTTCTTTCTTCCCTCGTGACACCTTTTTTTCCTTGCAATCTCCTCCCTCTCACGTGACATATATGTTATTTGTGCTGATGAAGGCGTTAGCCAAAACGTATACCTTTGTATTAGTTAATTAATAAAGTATATTTTTGACGACACAATTATATTTTACTAAGATCATGTTTTATAATGGGATTCCGTTCAAATTTCTTTCCAGATTAGATTCCATAATTTTATTAAATAACATATTCCAGTTTTATGTAGTTGTAAAAGAATTCCATTCTTGTTTGAATCGTTCTCACTTCTATGACCACGTTTGCTTGAAAAAACTTGTTCCCTTAACTGATAACAATCCTTGCCCTTGTAGAATTTAATTTAAAATATTTATCGTTTCATAACTTGTATTGAAAACCCGTGTATTTCATCATTTTAAATACCTTTTATGTTTTTTTAAAAAACAACAATATTTAGAAACATTTAAAGTCACTAGAATTTTCATGTTGTAATAACCCATAAATTAGTTTCTTATAATAATCCTCAAATTTTGATTAAAGAAATAAGTGTTATGAAACAGCGATACATAATACATGACACAGATGATGTTATGTGTTTAAACATTTACTCTTGGAAAAGTAAGCAAAATAACATAAATATTTTATCTTATTTAAGAAATAAGAGAAATAAAATAATTGCGTAGTAAAACTTTTTCAATAATAATAAATTAAGAATCATTTCCTTTGACAAAATTGGCCCATTTATTTTTGTTAAAATAACATTCAAAATATTTTGTATTTAAGGAAATATTGTAAAAAACTAAGTTGTGTTAAATTGTATCTCCATTCATCACCGCACCAAAGAGTACCGGTACAGGCTTTTTTAAATATGTCTTTGTAATTGAGGAAACTGTGACAAATTGAGAAGATGGCTATAGTTGATTTTATTTAATTAAAAATAGGGTTTGGAGAGAAAAAAAAGAACTTTTTATACACATACAAAATATATTACAAATTTTAAAAATTAACTATTGTACAATTGTTTAAATCGAACCCTAGTGACATATTTCGTTAATAAAATATATTTTTAAAAAAAAATAAAAGAGATATAATAAATAGTTTTCCAATTTGTTTTAAATCACATTACAAATAATGAGTTAAATATTTTTATAATTTTGTTCACAAGCCGTATGGGTTAATTTCCTTTTCTTTGGACGATTCGTTTCTATTTGTGTTTTAAGTAACATGTTTAACAAGCGGGATATTGTTTTATATCTCTCTATGAATTCATTTCCCATCAATGACGCACCACAAAGCACCGAGTCTGGTGTATTTAATATGACATTGTGTTTAGAAAAATGAGAAAGTTAAATAATAAAATTGTAATGTAAAACAAAATCAAGTGAAATGGTATTTAAATTCTATAACACATAATATTAATAACGTTTGTATTACAAATGTCTCATTGTCGGTAAATAAAAATTATTGAATAGGAAAATAAAATTAAAATAAATTGTCGGTTTTTAAAATCATAAGTATTTTTAAAAATAGGAAAACTCTAAAATTTATTTATTTAGTCTGGTTAATGTGAATGTGTACATTTTTGAACGGTGCATATTGTCTCAATACTTTGTTTGAAAAAAAATAAAACTTTTATTTTATACAAGTGGCGCGCCACTTAACTTCGATCCCTAGAATTAGGGAAACAATGTCAACAAATTGCCAGCATTCTTTGAACTTTTGTTAGAAGTAAGATTCAGATCTTGATTGTTGCCATTAAATAATTAATGAAAGTATCTCACAGTGTTGGCTGTGGTAGGTGTGGGGAATAGTGGTCAGAAATAAGCCATCAAACTATAATATCTACACAATATCAACTTTCCTGTCACTCCAGTCTTTTAACAAAATAAAAATTCAAGTAGAGAACTTTAGGGAAGTAACCAAACAAATAAATACTCCCCCTGTTAAAGGGACGCTACCGCACAAAATTTGATGCCCTTGACAACGTGACGGACATCAATGACACGGGTAATTATGCGCTCGCCAATATAGATGAGACCAGGTGTTTTCGTCCACTCTGCTCAGTTCAGAGCTCCCCTGTCCGAGGAAGCTTAACGGCTTTCACACGTGGACTAACTCAGAGGAGCATACTAACAGGCTGTACAGATTGGAGGTCAACGTCTACACATCAGGGGCGTCACGTGATATATATAGTTTATTTGACAAGCAATAAGTAAGCGATTTCTATTTTCCATACTTTTTAAATTTACATTTGTACATTATCTACAATTTAATAATGAGAAATGAAAGGTTTTATTATAATTACTTTCTATTTCTAAGTGTATGACGTGATGATATATCCCTCAAAATATGTTAGTACTTGGATAATTGTTACATTTATTATTTATGCATACATTAGTTATAGAAAATGGTATAAATGTTGCTGTTTTATTTATTCATGTGATCTTGACGTGACTTCACCAACTTTTTCTAGTTGTAATCCAATAAATTCATTTCTTTTATTTAGAATGAAAAAAGTATACAGACTAAAGTAAATGTATTCAAATTAAAACTTACACATTCTTTTAAAAAGACATCAAGTAGTTTCTCTATGGAGTTAAAGTTAAACATCTTAGTTTTTTCTTCACGTTATGTATCTTTGACGCTATCTCTTTGATAGGAAATGATATTGACAGTAATTATTCATCCCTAATTCTTGATTGGTTATTGTTCTTTGCTGAGCAATTTGTTCTCGATTCAACTGATCGTCTCTAACATTTCATGTCTTTGTAGTCATTTATATGAATAATAACACAGAATGAGGACCGTTCACCGACTATTTTAGCGCGTATCTTAGTGACAGAAAGAATACGTGTATGTAGTTGATTGTAACTGACGAGAGGCTGAAAGACAAAAAGAACATCACTATGATAGGAAGTACAGCGCACATTAAATACATTAAAACTACAAAAAATAGTTGTATACGACAGAATTTGACGCCTTTTACTGTTATATATTTAATTGACTAACATGTTATAAACAATTTAGAGACCATTTTGTATACAATTTTTCTATTAATTATTCTAAATCAGTGGTTCCCAAAGTGGTCCCTACGGACCCCCAGGGGTCCCCGAAACCTTTCAGGGGGTCCGTGGAAAATTAAAATTGATTTGGGGGTCCCTGAACAACGTCAGGGGGTCCGCGGAAGGTTTAACAAAAATGATAAATTTGAGATCCATTTTTATTATTATAGAAATTAAAATAAAAACAATAAATAAAATGAATCTTTTTTTCTACTAATTAAATACCATCTGAGTTTCTATCAGTCGTGGAGTACAATGTTGTGTTTCCCAGAAAAGGAGTTGGAGCTACGGTAATTTTAACAGCTATAACTTATAACCAATCAAAATACTAAGGTTGTTAAGACCGCTCGTTTTTGAGGACCGGTTAACCTTTCAAAAAAAGACCAGTTAACCGGTTAGCCGCTCCGTATTTATACAATTTATACTATGTTTAGTGCACCAACAAGAGAATGGATCAAATTTTCCCATCGCGTCGTTTAATTTGACATCAAAGAGCCCGTGATGTACCGACTCTAGTGTTGCTGTCAAAACAGCGAATTCAAAAAAAAATAATAAATAAAATAAAAAATCCCCAACAAAGAATTAAACTGTAATGATATTCAATTTTTATTTAATAATAGTATTAAAACGGCATATTATAAATTGTTGTCAAGTCAGTTTGTTTTTGAGGACCCGTTAATCATTTTTAAAAGGTTAATCATTTTTTAAAAAGCCCGTTTTACTGAAAAGAATATTATTATTATTAAGAAAACGCTTTGATTTTGACGTCACGGTCGCTCGCGTGTTGGCTCTGGTATTCTGCCATAACACAACAAAAAATTAACTCCGGGTAATAAGCTAATATACCGACTAAATGACGTTACGTTTAACCAGTCCTGATAAGACGGAGTAAACAGTGATAATAAGATGGAATTTATTTAAATTAAATACCATATTATGTTTCACTCGTCAACATGCCAGAATTATTGACTTTCGCCGCGCACACGACGACCCCCCCCCACCCAATAATAGGGTGGGTTTAGGTGGGGTTGAGCTACACTCGCCATTTTCCAAGGCATGCTCTGACTCAATTTAAAAAGAAAAATGTTCCTTCCCCCAACCCACTGTAGATGTATAACAGTGGGGGAGGGGAGGGGATGTGTCTCTTCGCGCGGTCTTGTATTGGTATGTCAAAGCAAGAGGCTTCCTTTTATATAAACATCAAAGACCTTTCAAGCCTTCTAGCCTTCCCCCCCACCACCCTCATTATCCCTAACTAGAAAACTCCGTAACTTGTCGTCCCCCGTCCGTCCGTCCCCCCCCCGTCCCTTTGAGTTGACCGTGGTTCTAGTGAAGCTCTTATACAGTGCCTCCACAACTAAGCAAATTAAAATTTAAAAAAAAGAAAAGCATTCCTTAGCCATAGGCGAAGTAGACTAATAGTGATGACGTGTATATTATTTAGATACCAGAATAGGGAGAAAGCGATTTGAAGTCAACTCAACACAACAAAAACAGAACTCCTGGGTAAAAAGCTATTACGGTCTTATTGAAGTAGCGGGGGGCTTATTGAATGTGCGGTTAACCGATCCTGATTAAATAGGACCGGTCCTGATCTGAGGACCGGCTAACCGGTTAACCGTTAACAACCTTACAAAATACATGTACTTGGTTTATTGAAAGGTCACGCTTGATGCGTAAGAAATGCAGAATTCCTATCAGTAGGTCCAAAAATACAAGTTTTTATTAACATGAATCAACGAGGATTTCAAGGTTGGGTAAATTTCGACGTGTCAGGAAGTTATATTTATCTAAATTGTATCATGTATCGTATCATCAAATAATTTTTTCAAAATGGAGCTACTGCAGCATTCCATTGAAAAATTGTATAATTATTAACAGTGGTTTGTTACAACAGATAAGAAAATGAGTGACCCGAAGAAAAAAATGCAGACAAGACAGTGTTGTTGAATATTTGAAAAAAAATGGTTAAATGTTTGGAAACAGATACGAAAGGTGAAACGTAATTTACTGAATTAATTTTTTTTCCTTTTAAGGTTAAAGCTATACCCTTGACTTTCTGGCACACCTAAAATAAGCTGTACCAAATGTATTCTCATTACATTGTGTCATTCAATGACATCACTTATTTTCAGGATATCTTAGTGAACGTTTGCAGGGATCACTAGAATATGTCATTAGAGCATTTTAAAAAATAAAAAAGAATGCCTTCAATGAGAGATTATTTGCTTTACATTGTTTGTTACATGACAAAGACTAAAATCGTTTACTTATTCACACTGAAGTACGTTGGTTATAAAATCGTGCATGTTTAAATCGATTCGATGCTCTCTTTAATTCAGTGTTGGAATTCCTGGAGGGCAAAGACAATGATTTGCGACACAATTAACCTTAAATAATGATTATGAAAGATTTATTTGCCAAATTTATGGAAACTGATCTCAAACAACAAGGTAACCAATTCAATTTAACAAAAACTAAAAGTGTCATATCTGCGTTTGTTGCAAAACCTTTTCTGTACAAAAAAAGCTTGGGAAGAGGAGAGTGTTTTCAGTTTCCAAATCTTTGGAAATTGCAAAATAGGAGATAAAGATTTTTTGGCTCACCATCAACACTTAGGAGCTATTCATGCAGACCTAAACCAAAATTTGAGGATATTATTCGCTTGGATATTCCCGACTGGCAGTTGAATCGTTTTGCGCGTGCACAAATACATTTGAATCCATACTAACACAAACAGCTCATAGAAATATCCCCAAATTAGGAACTTAAACCAATGTTTGAACAAGGATACCACAAACTCTGGTTACAAAAACAGATCCCAATTTTTAATTCCTGCATTATCGGTTATTGTACAGAAATTGTTGACTGCTTTCCCGTCTTCACGTGAATGAACCTCCAAAACTGCTATAAATTTGAGCTGAATTTGTGGGTGCTACTCACAGACATTGATTCAGACATAAATAAACGCATAAATCTAATCACGTTTATCCAAGTCATTGTTTAAATTTTATTTTAAACACAAGTTATAATTTCAATAAATACTTCATCAAAATGTCGCTTTTTTTTTACTATACATTTATGTAGTTTTTTCACTTGGGGGTCCGTGGACAAGTTTTGACTATAAAAGGGGTCCACAGATCAAAAAAGTTTGGGAACCACTGTTCTAAATTATCATCTTATGTTATTTTATCTGTTACAGACGATTTTTCTACATTGAAGATTATTGTGTCCTAACCTTAAATACAGTGTGCTGTTGTTCTTGAACATTTAATAGAGTTGTATATGTTAATAGAGTATTGGTTTCCTTGGTTTCCTCAGGCAATTGTTTCCTTGCTTGCTTGTCGCCAAAACTTTGGATCGATTTTTAACCCACTTTCTCGTAAGCTAGCGAGCTGAAATTTTGCATGCACTTTTGTACCGATGATAAAAACAATGTTTCTAAATTTCAGATCGATCGCATATACTGTAATTAAATTATTGAATTTTTAGATTATTTTATTTATCTCTATGTATCATGTTATTTTTTTAGATAGATTGTCGCGGTGCGTATTATATTGAACAACCTTTCTGTTGCGCAATATGGTGCGTATTTTATTGACAACACTTTTTATAAACATATTCCTGATCGGTGCGCATTAAATTAAACATGGTTTAAGACACAACTGCAATTTTGTATTTTTGGATGGTCTTGCGCTGCGTATTATAATGAACATTCTTTTAGTTATGTCTCGTACATAAAGTATTTAAAGTAAAAAACTTGTTTTTTTTACTGTTTTTCAAAATTAAAATTATAATACAAACTCTTTACAATCCACTTCTGACATCAACCCATTGAAAATGCAAGTATCCTTCTAGGGGAATTGAGGCGTGGTTCATTAGGTCAGCGATAATATAGACATAAACTAACAACTAAAAATGCATTTATTTAATTATGGTACATTTGATCGATCTGAAATTTTGACACAATGCATCGTTATCCACGATCTATCTGTGGTAAAATTTCTCTAGGACCACAAGAAATGGCTTAATTTTTACGTTAGAAGATTTGACGGATAAAACATACAACATACTACATACAACATACAAACAGTGTGAGTTAAAAGCGTGTAAAATCTAGTATCTCAAGGATAACCTCCACATTATTACGTTCTGCATTTTCGGGTTAGTTCTTTAGATATAATGTATTGTGATGTGACGTCCACATTAGAAAACGCTTTGTAACTGGGGGGAATAATTCATTGAGATTTACCCGGTAAATTTAGTTGTTTTTTTTCTTATTTTTAAAAAAATAATACACAATTTTGTAATATCATTCAAATTATAAAATTTTTCACAAAATAAAACAAACCATTGTATTATGATATGCCTTTAAAAATATTTATTAATATATTAGGGCTGCGAAAATGAAAGATTAATTAATCGATTGATCGTAAAAAAAAATTTAATTGAATAAAATTAATTTGATCGGTTAAAATTCAAGAAATAATTACGTATATATTTAAATTTTTGTTCCAATTTATTAATGATTTATATGTTTTGTTACTTATATACTTTCCCTCGTATTAATATTACATATTTAGACGTGCGTACGTAAACAAGGTTTTTCGTCCTCATTTCTTGCATAGTAGAATGCATTAGCTGTGCTACATAAATATAATTTGGGAGCCAGGGAATTTCCAAGACTTAACCAATTTCTTAGTCCGGTTAGGTGCTAGGTGCTAGTCAAGTATGATTACTGTCGCTGCACGGATCTTAGACAGAGCGTCAGATGCAATGTCGAGGATGAAAACCAAAGTACCCGTTGAGGGTCGGGTTATCCGAGGCGACCTTTCATCCCCCTCACTATCAAACCGCTAGTGAGCGGTATTATTAAATTTATAACATGTAAACAAGGTATGAGTTAGCCTGACAGGACGTAACAAATCAGCGACCGTTTCATCCCCCTCACTATCAAACCGCTAGTAAGCGGTATTAATAAATGTATAACATGTAAACAAGGTATGAGTTAGCCTGAAAGGACGTAACAAAACAGCGAACGTTTCGGCAAAGAGACTTCCTCAATGAACACAAAAGGTAAACAAATAAAACGAATATAAATAAATAAGAATATAAAAATAAAAACTTAGCTGCGGTGAAATCCGAAATACCCCATTATGTTCACGAGTGAGCCGTACCGGTTTAGGACCAGGAGTGCCATAACGGATTACAAAAGGTACCGTGATTAATTTAGCGTACGCAAGCTCTTAGGAAATGTTCAAATGGGGGTAATACTCTCAGGTTGGCCCTATGATGATCCCCCCTCCCGCCCAGCGACAGTCCGTAACCATTAATACTCTCAGGTTGGCCTTATGATGATCTTCCGCCCAGCGGCAGTCCTTAACCATTAATATTCTCAGGTTGGCCCTATGAAGATCCCCGCCCAGTGGCAGTCCTTAACCATTAAGACTCTCAGGTGGGTCCTGTGATAATCCCCCGCCCAGCGTCAGTCCTTAACCGTTAATACTCTCAGGTTGGCCCTATGATCCCCCCCCCCAGCGGCAGTCCTTAACTATTAAGACTCTCAGATTGGTCCTATGATGATCCCCCCCCAGCGGCAGTCCTTAACTATTACGACTCTCAGGTTGGCCCTATGATGATCTCCCGCCCAGCGGCAGTCCTTAACCATTAATACTCTCAGGTTGGCCCTATGATGATCCCCTGCCCAGCGGCAGTCCTTAACCATTAAGACTCTCAGGTTGGCCTTATGATGATCCCCCGCCCAGCGGCAGTCCTTAACCATTAATATTCTCAGGTTGGCCCTATGAAGATCCCCCGCCCAGCGGCAGTCCTTAACCATTAGTACTCTCAGGTTGGCCCTATGATGATCCCCCGCCCAGCGGCAGTCCTTAACCATTAATATTCTCAGGTTGGCCCTATGATGATCCCCCCCAGCGGCAGTCCTTAACCATTAAGACTCTCAGGTTGGCCGTATGGTGATCCCCCGCCCAGCGGCAGTCCTTAACATTAAAACTTGTAAGCCGAGCCGGGGTGGCGCCGAGGTTGTAGCGAGTCGAAGTAGATAATTCCACCCCCACCCCTTTTGTGCGGTCACTTTTAGTGGGAGGCATCTTCGACCATGTCCTGGATACCCAGGCGGCCGCTTCAGAAGCAACCTTCTGGTGGTGTGGTCCCCAGCTGTTAGGTTTCCTTGGAGGTGTGGACATAGTTGCCTGGAGGGTTAGCCGGTAAGACATATGAAGAGTACTAAGCTCAGGGCTGCTGAATATCTTCCAAATGTAGGTTTATTAGCAGTGAAGAAGTAATGTAATACTCAACAAACACATGCACACTGAATCTTTAACAGACACAATTCAACAAGAAATATATCAAATAAAAAGCTTAATATAAAATAAGTTTAAATTACATTTTTACTTTACCTGCTCGTTGTTTGTCCATCGTGATCGACGAGGGCCACTCACATCATATTTATGTTTTTCATGTGCTTAGGCAGCCACGTTTGTTTATATTTTGCTAATAAACCTGCCACGTAAAGATGTATGTTACAGCAACACCAAAGTGAGCCACAAAAGACATTTCAATCCAGGGAGAGGATGGATTCCTAGACGAGGGAAACATCGTGAAAGCAAAAATCTGAAAGCTATTAGGTTAACAACCTATATCTCTACCAGGACCACCACCGTCATTGAAGCTTTAATTGGAATGTCCGCACAATTTATGAAGCTTGTAAAAGTGTACTATGTGATGAAAGAAGAAAACTTAAGAGCGTAAAGAATACTGCAGAAGGAGCACCCAGATACAAAGAAATCCATAAAAAGATCAGGAAAGATATGGTGAAAGCAAAAAAAGGAATGGATAGAACAACAATGCTCTGACATCGATGAAAATCTACTTAGGAACAATTCAAGGAAGGCTTACAAAATTGTTAAAGACTTGACATCCACCAAACAAGGTCGTATCTCAACCATACAAGATAAATCCGCAAAAATGTATCTCAGAAGAACAAGAAATTATCAGAAGATGGACCGAATACTGTTCTGAGCTGTACAATGAAGACTCCAAAGGCGATGCGTCAGTGCTCAACTGCCCAAAGTCAACAAACACAGACATGCATTCTATTCTCCGCGACGAGGTGGAGCTGGCTGTACAAAAACTGAAGAAGGGGAAATCAGCTGGAGCGGACAACATTCCGGGCGAACTGATTCAAGCAGGAGGTGACCCCGTAATAAACATCCTAACTAACATGTGCAACAAGATCTGGCAGACAGGGAAATGTCCAACCCCCTGGACGCAATCACTGGTTATCACGCTCCCAAAAAAGGGTAATCTACAGATGTGTCAGAACTACCGTACAATCAGCCTGATTAGTCACCCCAGCAAAGTCATGCTTATGATCATATTGAACAGACTGAAACCACAAGCAGTGCAAATCATTTCAGAAGAGCAGGCGGGCTTCAGAACAGGAAGAAGCACAACGGAGCAAATCTTTAACCTGCGAGTTCTCTGTGAAAAACATCTCCAACACCAGAGTGACCTCTATCATGTCTTTATAGACTTTAAAAAAGCGTTCGACAGAGTGTGGCATGCGGCACTGTGGGCAACGATGCACAAATTCAACATAAATGCAAACATCATTGAAGTGATCAAGAACCTTTACAACAGAGCAACCAGCGCAGTACTCTTCAACAGCAAGCTGGGAGATTGGTTCAAGACCACTGTTGGTGTCAGACAAGGATGTTTACTTTCCCCCATCCTCTTCAACCTCTTCCTTGAAAGTATCATGACAGATGTGCTAGAAGACCATGTCGGAACAGTCAGCATCAGAGGGAGAAGTATAACCAACCTACGCTTCGCCGATGACATTGACGGCCTAGCTGGTAGCGAGGACGAACTAAAAGAATTCCTCGCAAAGCTAGAGAAAACAGCAAATGCGTACGGCATGGAAATCAACGCAGAAAAGACCAAGGTCGTGGCTAATAGTAAATTCACAAGCGAGATTCGGATAAACGGGCAAAAACTCGAAGAAGTCTCCACCTTCAAGTATCTAGGGGCCATAATATCCGACGAAGGCTCAAAGCCAGAAATTCTTGCCAGAGTAGCCCAAACAATGGCAGCATTGAGCAAATTAAAGCACATCTGGCAAAGTAAGAAGCTCTCCCTGAGATCAAAGATCCGCTAATGCGCTCTCTAGCGATGTCGGTCTTTTGTATGGTTGTGAGGCTTGGACGCTCACTGCAGACCTCCAAAGAAGAATAAATGCGCTAGAGATGAGATGTTTCAGAAAGATATTGAACATCTCCTACACAGCGCACATCACAAATGAAGCGGTCTGCAACAAAATAAAAGTGGGGGGCGCTCCTCACAAATCTCTATCGTGTACAAGGCTGCGAAAGATAAAAACAAATGTGTATGAATATTAATAAACAGTAAAAATTTCACAACTTTGATCATATAAAATATAAATGCTACTATCACATTAATTAGAAATATTTCTCTATATGTAAGAGAATTGTTGCATGAGAAATGATTTGTGATGGGCGCCCCACGCTTTTATGTGCAGTAGATAGGTTCACCGATTTCACCTGTTTTCATAGAAAATTTGTATTTTCTTCTTTTTAGTGCACTTTCTATATAATATGTAAATAAAAGCGTGTCCTTTTTAAAAAAAAGATTTTTTAATTTTTTTTTCTTTTCTAAGCTTGAAATAGTTTTATTTTAACATAGTGACATCCTTTCTGGCTGGATGCTATCAGGAGGGGTTTGAACACTATCTTTACTGGCGGGATGCTATTGGGGGGGGGGTTAAACACGATTCTTCCATGCGGGATGCTATCAGGGGGGGTTTGAACATGATCTGTCCTGGCGGGATGCTATCAGGGGGGTTTGAACACGATTCTTCCTGGCGGGATGCTATCAGGGGGGTTTTAACACGATCTGTCCTGGCTTGACGTCTGGGCTGGGCAGCTTTAAATATAGGTATTAACTAAATTTTGAAAGTCTAAACTAAAAAAAAGTTACATATGTCAAGATTAAATATCATGTGTATAACATTAAGTACTATTGTTTTCTTTAAATATGAATTTTAAAATAAGGAACAAATAACTCGGAAATTGTGTATGCTGGGAAAATCCACCATTTACTTTTCAGAGAAGAATCGGGAAATCAAGAAGACAGACATGGAAAAGTCTACTGGATGAACAGCCATTACTTATGTTATTTTATATTATACACCTTCAAATTTCTTGTGATTTAGGCTCATTGCACAATTATCATTCGATGACACGTACAAGCGTATGGCTAATAGAATAGCTACTTTTTAGTCGGTAAAGAAGTCAACAGTCTTCTTGCAAAAGAATTTTGAACTCTTTATATGACGGCTGTAAAAATTTTTGCGCCGCACCAAATTGCACCTGTACTTATTTATTTAATACGACATGTACATTAAAAAATCTTAGCCTTCAAATTATTGAGAATATTCTGATATTTTTTTAAAAAAATTTAATCAATGTATACTTTACAATTCTTTAGAAATATTAAATTCAAATGACATAAATGTTATTGTGTATGCAACTTAAAATTGTAAATATAAATATTGAACTCTAATGGACAATAGATTTAAAAATTTTTTTTATTTAAAACAACAGAACCTATGAAAATACTTAGTGTAATGACATTTATATGCATGTTCAATTTTTCAACCCACAGTACTCGCTACTCTTTTGTTTGTCGAAATAGAAAGACATTATTTTTATCTAAGTGGCACGCCACTTGTCTTCGATCCCTATAATTAGGGATACAATGCTAATGAATAGCAAAGATTATTCTGTGCCCTGTATATCTTACTTTCATTAACATATAGTTAATATGATTAATAAAATATGGAACACGAGATTAGAAACAAAATTCACATATATTCCTTGTCATTGTTGCTCACATGGAATAAGGAAGCACTAATCTTCTGTAATCGTCTGTAACAGATAAGATAACACATGACTACATAGTTACATCTGATTTTATGATTAGTTATATAACACTAAGCAAATTCGACTACAGGTAGTCCTCGAGTACGACGTTATTAAGAAACCCGAATTTCAGTGAAAGTCGGTACATTAAAAAAATATATATACTCTAAAGTAAAGAACAGTTTTATTAAAAAAGAGCAAACACAAGAGACAGAGAGAGAGAGAGAGAGAGAGAGAGAGAGAGAGACGGTGTAAACAAACAAAATGCTATTTGTAGTGTGTCTGAGCGAGCGGGTCTTCCTCTCCCTAAAACATAAATATTTTTTAAAAAATGTACTGTTTTAAGTATTGTACTTAAAGTACTATATAAAATTAACAATTCCTAACCAATTAAAAAAAACAATACAAAAAAAGACGGAATGACACGTAATACTATTAACTCATTTATATTAACTCATGTTGTCTGCTTGAGGTGGGCGGTGCCGAAAAAAACTTAGGATCGATTTTAACCCACTTCCTCGTAAGTTAGCGAGCTGAAATTTTGCAGCCAGACTCGTGCCAATGATAAAAATGAGGTTTCAAAATTTCAGATAAATCGAATGTACCGTAATAAAATTAATGAATTTTAGTTCATATTTATTTATCTACGTAACATGTTCAATTTTTTTTTGTATAGTGTCGTGGTGCGTATTATATTGAACAACCTTTCCTGTCGCGAAATAATGTGCGTATTTTATAGACAATACTTTTTATAAACATATTCCTGATCGGTGCGCATTATATTAAACATGTTTTACGACACATAACTACAATTTTGTATGTTTGGACTGTCTTGTGCTACGTATTATAATGAACATTCTTTTAGTTATATCTCGTACATAATGGACTTATAGCCAAAAACTTGTTTTTTTTAAGTTTTTTGTTTTTTTTAATTTTTATTTTTTATTAGGGGCTCGTTCGTAACCACGAAACAGCGTAAGTTAGGACAGTAGAGGACTCTCTCTACATATAAAACTGCACGTGATCTATCACATTTATTTTAAAAAATCTCATAACATCAGTTTATCAATAATACAAATTAAGTAACATGGATCATTTTAAAACATATTTTAATAACCAACATAAAGTAGAGACTGTAGAGGTCTTGTAACAATTGTGTTTATAATATTGAGAGTGGAATCAGTAGACACAGGAGAGTGGAGGCAATAGATAAATGTCTCAGTGTTATACCGTGTCATTAAAGCCTTGAGGCTATTTGTTTACGGGAATAACATTTAATTTTAGAACTTTGACTTGAAAATATCAATAATTTAAATTGATGAATCCTTATAATTACTCTACAACTAACAAAAATCAGATCACGTGACTAGAGTCTCATGTCCAGGTGTGTTTAATTTCTGATGTAAAGATATTTCAAGGTAATCATTTTAAACTAGATTAAATAAGTAATGTAGTAAATTCCTGAACCAAGGCAAAGTTTATTAGATTTAAAATATTTTTGATTTTATAATGATTATTTTTGTGTGAAAAAATCCTGCCTTTGTCAATTTGATACTCATTATATTAATAATATATATATATATATATATATATATATATATATATATATATATATATATATATACATATATATATATGTATATATAAATATATAATTATATATATAAATTATTTTTATAAATATATATATATATACATATATATATATATATATTGGGGCTGCGGAAATTAAGGATTAATTTCTAGGTTAAACGTTAAAATTTTAACGATTCGTTGGTCCGTGTGCAAAGTTTAAAAAAAATCGTGTGCAAAGTTGCACAACGTCCATTTTTTGTGCAATATTTTACAAAACTTGCTGCGCGTTGATTCTAAACTCCTGCGTGGCGTCGGTCAAATGTCTGCGCAGCCGCGCTGCTTAAAGGGAACATTCCTACAATGATTCTAACACTTCGCTTACATACCACCTGCAAACCAAAAATCAACTACAGTTTTGGAAACTTAAGCTGACTCAATCTAAAGCTATGTGAACGATTGTTCAGCTCGGCTGGTTATAGGCTATTGTCAATAAGACCCGCTTATCACTTGAAACAAATAATGACAATACACTTGTTTTTTTGCTTAGTTGCTTAAAAGATGACATACAAAGGAGACATTCGAGTTTTATTTAGATTTTCAACAAGAACGTTTAATAAGTGTTACTTATGACAACATAAATTTTAATTTTTCGCTGTAATCAAAATTAACAATTAAATAATCGTTATTTTTTCAAAAGTTATCGATTACATTTTAATTAATCGTTAACAGCCCAAGTTTTTACAATAGTTGTACAATTTATTTACTTATTATGTACACTGATACATATCACGGTACCCAAGTCTACGGGGTTACTTGTTATTAATTATATGCAATGTTAGCTTACAATAAATACTAGATTGCGCCCGAGATTTTCACAACCATTTTTAAAGAGAGCGTCAAAATATAAACTTTACAATTTGTTACTTTGGTCCGTAGTGTAGATATTTTCAAACATTCCTTAAAGTCATCTTTGATCAATTGTCAAATCAAGTGCACCTTAGAATTATTTGAAAACATCTAACCACCATTACAGCTACAAAAACTTCACTAAACTCATTGAGTCCAACATAAAACAAATGCATGGCCACTGTTTACAGGACTGTGGGGTGGTGAGGTTAACAAGTTTTGTTGTGTGGAATTGACGACATTATTTGATAATGAACCATTCATGGTGTTAGAGGCTATTAATTAAAGTTTATTTTCTAAAGCTGAGGCAGCAAGTATTTGTCATCTAAATAAGATATTGACATGTGTTTCTTGTTAATTACTACTAAATACAACTGATAAAGAAAAACATAATTAAGTTAAGATTAATGTTTAGCATTTTAACATTTTAAAAAATATAATGTATTTTTTTCCATTTATTTTCTTTGTATCGTTTTTTAAGTATTCTTTTCCACATAGATCTACTACCTTATCCAAAAACTAACCGCCTTATATTTGACAACAATTTTTGAATTATGAATTGTCAATTTTGAAGATATTTTAAAGTTTGCTTTATTTGTGTGGAGTTTAACTCGTGATTTTAACAGCGAGTTTGACTTTCATCTTACAAACAGATTTTAAAAATTTTGACTGTAAGTAGAAAAAAAATGTTAATTTAAATGAGAAATGATCATCTATTGCATTTAGCTCTTCCTCACTCACTCAGCTGACTTTAGCACAGCGCTAGGATAAATTGTTAGCTGTTACAGTGAAAACAATGTAAACGAAAGAATTCCCAAAATCTTAAAATTAAAAAAAAACAAAAAAACTTGATGTATGAAAGTTTTTAAACAAAAACAAAAAATAAACAAACAAAAAAAAGAAAACGCAAAACATTTCAATACAAATATTTTATTACTATTAATAATTCATATTTTGCTATTATTGTTAACACACCACAAATATATATATTTAAAAAAATAACTTGTCATATTAATGTAATGTTATGTACATTATACCTTATGTAAAATGGTATAAGATTATATAATTAAAAATATCATGGTAATATATTTTTCCGATGGGTTGGGTTAAATTAAAAAACTGAAGTTATAACATTATTATAACACAAGATATTGATACCTACTACAGGGAGGGAGCGTCACAAAGAGACTCTTTCCATTATTGAATTTTTAAAATAATTACTACAATAAAATAAATCGTATAATTTCGTGTTTTATTGTAAAGAACAGGAAAATAATAATAAAAAATAATTTAATTATTTTTTAATTATAAAAAAAAATAGGTGACCACTTATAAATTGTAATTAAAAAAATAAATCTAAAATGATCTCTCTCTCACTCAATCTCTCTCTCCCTCTCTCCCTCTCTATCTACCATTCTCTCTCTCTCTCTCTGTAAATATACAAAATATATACAAATAAAAATAAAACTATACAAAATAAATTTAATATTAATAATAATATAGTTTATTTATTTCAGTACAATTTATATATATATATAATAAAATTTAAAGTATTATGCAAAAAATGTAAAACATCTGAATAAGTGAAGTTGCAAATCATATAAGATCATAGTAATATTGCTGTCACAAATTGTTTGCCGTTCTAAAAAAGTTAATGAAACTTGAACATAGTAAAATTAACAGAAATTATATAGTTAGATAAGCAAAGACAAGGTCAATATGCACACTGAATAGACTAGCTTTATGAACTACCTAATATCTATAAATAGCCTGAACTAGGGGTCACGAGCATGTTCTCAATAGCTTAAGTGTATACAGTGAGTTGGAGAATATTAGCAATTTATTCTCATTGTATCCCTAATTGTAAGGATCGAAGTCAAGTGACGTGCCACTTCAATAAAATAGAATTATTTTTATTTTTACTACATCAAACACACTATTTTTTTGCTGTTTTATAAAAATGACACATATATGTATAAAAGACTAATAAAATAACTTTCATATCTTACATTTTTTAAAAATATGTATAATTTTAAAAATCTATAATTTCTTTGAACTTCATTAAACTATGCATTAATTTTTAAAGCCTTACAATGAAGATCATATAATACACAAGTGATTTATATTGCATTCCAGAGAATTTAATTTACATTTTAAATTGATCTCGCGTTGCCCTATGATGTACTTATTCAACTTGCTAAGTTTTTCAACACAATGTAATATTAAATACGCAAGACTCGGTGCTTTGTGGTGCGTCACTGAAAAGAAAATCAAATTTTAATCTACCACAAATTGGATTGTAAGTATATTAAATTTGTTGTCTTCTCTCCAAAATATCTATTATTCTATATTTTGATAGTTTAATAATATGTTTATTGCATGTGTATATTTATATATATTACTAGATACGACCCGCGATTTAGCATACGCCGCAGACTTGCTCATAGATAGTGCAAAGTAAAGGGGGAGGGTGGAGAACGGACACAAACATTAGCACGAACAAATGGGAACAATGCGAGTGAACGTTGGGGGGAGGGGGGGGGCCGCCGAAGCATTTTTGGGAAATATTTCGGATATCGCGACAATTTCTGCCCCGCCACCATTTAATCCTGAAGTATGAATGTACTGAGCGTGTTGTTGAGGAGGGTATATGACTACTTTTCTGTCTCTGAGAACAACGGAGAGCACGTCGACGAAGATATCCCAATGTTTAGAAACAAATATTACAGCTATGTTGCCAAGGTGGAGAGCAACAACTTCGTCTATGTTATTTTCAGAGGAAATATGCGACGGATAGAAACAAACAGTTACCTGATGAAAGAATTGGTATAACATTGATCGAAGTGTTTTTTTCGTGAAATACATGTAATTGTGTGTTAATGTTCGCTAAGAAAATGGGGAAAACACGGGCATAAACATAAACATTTTTAAAAAAACTTAACAAAAAAATGTTGCCGCTGGGGCTTGAACCTAAGAAATTCCGCATGTCAAGCCGATGTAATAACCCATACACTACGAAATACATGTAATCTGTAAAGGAACAACGAAACTGAATACAAAAACATTGCTGGTCTCAAGATATTCCCCACCCCAAAACGACCTTCGCTTGCCAACCGTTAACTGTGAATAGTTGACCCCAGCGAGGGTCATTCGTCATGCTCATTAGCACATACTTGCGTTGGTGAATTATATGAATAGATGTAGCGATATATTATAACACTTGTACGCTTCTAATATTTATTGGTTATATTTCCTAAGACTTAAAACAAAAATAACATTTAACAGCACATGTAGACTGGATAAGTTAAAACTATACTAGAGAATATCCGAATTATTGATGATAGTTTAGTAAATGCTTACAGTGGCATGTGATGATAGTTTAGTAAATGCTTACAGTGGCATGTGATGATAGTTTAGTAAATGCTTACAGTGGCATGTGATGATAGTTTAGTAAATGCTTACAGTGGCATGTAATGATAGTTTAGTAAATGCTTACAGTGGCATGTGATGATAGTTTAGTAAATGCTTACAGTGGCATGTGATGATAGTTTAGTAAATGCTTACAGTGGCATGTAATGATAGTTTAGTAAATTCTTAAAGTGGCATGTGATGATAGTTTAGTAAATGCTTACAGTGGTATGTGATGATAGTTTAGTAAATGCTTACAGTGGCATGTGATGATAGTTTAGTAAATGCTTACAGGGGCATGTGATGATAGTTTAGTAAATGACTACAGGGGCATGTGATGATAGTTTAGTAAATGATTACAGGGGCATGTTATGATAGTTTAGTAAATGATTACAGGGGCATGTGATGATAGTTTAGTAAATGATTACAGTGGCATGTGATGATAGTTTAGTAAATGATTACAGTGGCATGTGATGATAGTTTAGTAAATGCTTACAGTGGCATTTGATGATTGTTTAGTATATGCTTACAGTGGCATGTGATGATAGTTTAGTAAATGCTTACAGTGGCATTTGATGATAGTTTAGTAAATGCTTACAGTGGCATGTGATGATAGTTTAGTAAATGATTACTGGGGCATGTGATGATAGTTTAGTAAATGATTACAGTGGCATGTGATGATAGTTTAGTAAATGATTACAGTGGCATGTGATGATAGTTTAGTAAATGCTTACAGTGGCATTTGATGATTGTTTAGTATATGCTTACAGTGGCATGTGATGATAGTTTAGTAAATGCTTACAGTGGCATGTGATGATAGTTTAGTAAATGCTTACAGTGGCATGTGATGATAGTTTAGTAAATGATTACAGTGGCATGTGATGATAGTTTAGTAAATGATTACAGTGGCATGTGATGCTAGTTTAGTAAATGCTTACAGTGGCATTTGATGATTGTTTAGTATATGCTTACAGTGGCATGTGATGATAGTTTAGTAAATGCTTACAGTGGCATGTGATGATAGTTTAGTAAATGCTTACAGTGGCATTTGATGATTGTATAGTATATGCTTACAGTGGCATGTGATGATAGTTTAGTAAATGCTTACAGTGGCATGTGATGATAGTTTAGTAAATGCTTACAGTGGCATGTGATGATAGTTTAGTAAATGCTTACAGTGGCATGTGATGATAGTTTAGTAAATGCTTACAGTGGCATGTGATGATAGTTTAGTAAATGCGTATAATGTCATGTGATGATAGTTTAGTAAATGCTTACAGGGGCATGTGATGATAGTTTAGTAAATGATTACAGGGGCATGTGATGATAGTTTAGTAAATGATTACAGGGGCATGTGATGATAGTGTAGTAAATTATTACAGGGGCATGTGATGATAGTTTAGTAAATGATTACATTGGCATGTGATGATAGTTTAGTAAATGATTACAGTGGCATGTGATGATAGTTTAGTAAATGCTTACAGTGGCATTTGATGATTGTTTAGTATATGCTTACAGTGGCATGTGATGATAGTTTAGTAAATGATTACAGGGGCATGTGATGATAGTTTAGTAAATGATTACAGTGGCATGTGATGATAGTTTAGTAAATGATTACAGTGGCATGTGATGATAGTTTAGTAAATGCTTACAGTGGCATTTGATGATTGTTTAGTATATGCTTACAGTGGCATGTGATGATAGTTTAGTAAATGCTTACAGTGGCATGTTATGATAGTTTAGCAAATGCTTACAGTGGCATGTGATGATAGTTTAGTAAATGATTACAGTGGCATGTGATGATAGTTTAGTAAATGATTACAGTGGCATGTGATGATAGTTTAGTAAATGCTTACAGTGGCATTTGATGATTGTTTAGTATATGCTTACAGTGGCATGTGATGATAGTTTAGTAAATGCTTACAGTGGCATGTGATGATAGTTTAGTAAATGCTTACAGTGGCATGTGATGATAGTTTAGTAAATGCTTACAGTGGCATGTGATGATAGTTTAGTAAATGCTTACAGTGTCATGTGATGATAGTTTAGTAAATGCTTACAGTGGCATGTGATGATAGTTTAGTAAATGCTTACAGTGGCATGTGATGATAGTTTAGTAAATGCTTACAGTGGCATGTGATGATAGTTTAGTAAATGCTTACAGTGGCATGTAATGATAGTTTAGTAAATGCTTACAGTGGCATGTGATGATAGTTTAGTAAATGCTTACAGTGGCATGTGATGATAGTTTAGTAAATGCTAACAGTGGCATGTGATGATAGTTTAGTAAATGCTTACAGTGACATGTGATGATAGTTTAGTAAATGCTTACAGTGGCATGTGATGATAGTTTAGTAAAGGCTTACAATGGCATGTGATGATAGTTTATTAAATGCTTACAGTGGCATGTGATGATAGTTTAGTAAATGATTACAGTTGCATATGATGATAGTTTAGTAAATGATTACAGTGGCATGTGATGATAGTTTAGTAAATGCTTACAGTGGCATTGATGATGTTTAGTAAATGCTTACAGTGGCATGTGATGATAGTTTAGTAAATGCTTACAGTGGCATGTGATGATAGTTTAGTAAATGCTTACAGTGGCATGTGATGATAGTTTAGTAAATGCTTACAGTGGGCATGTGATGATAGTTTAGTAAATGCTTACAGTGGCATGTGATGATAGTTTAGTAAATGCTTACAGTGTCATGTGATGATAGTTTAGTAAATGCTTACAGTGGCATGTGATGATAGTTTAGTAAATGCTTACAGTGGCATGTGATGATAGTTTAGTAAATTCTTACAGTGGCATGTGATGATAGTTTAGTAAATGCTTACAGTGGTATGTGATGATAGTTTAGTAAATGCTTACAGTGGCATGTGATGATAGTTTAGTAAATGATTACAGTGGGTAGTGATGATAGTTTAGTAAATGATTACAGTGGCATGTGATGATAGTTTAGTAAATGCTTACAGTGGCATTTGATGATTGTTTAGTATATGCTTACAGTGGCATGTGATGATAGTTTAGTAAATGCTTACAGTGGCATGTGATGATAATTTAGTAAATGCTTACAGTGGCATGTGATGATAGTTTAGTAAATGATTACAGTGGCATGTGATGATAGTTTAGTAAATAATTACAGTGGCATGTGATGCTAGTTTAGTAAATGCTTACAGTGGCATTTGATGATTGTTTAGTATATGCTTACAGTGGCATGTGATGATAGTTTAGTAAATGCTTACAGTGGCATGTGATGATAGTTTAGTAAATGCTTACAGTGGCATATGAAGATTGTGTAGTATATGCTTACAGTGGCATGTGATGATAGTTTAGTAAATGCTTACAGTGGCATGTGATGATAGTTTAGTAAATGCTTACAGTGGCATGTGATGATAGTTTAGTAAATGCTTACAGTGGCATGTGATGATAGTTTAGTAAATGCTTACAGTGGCATGTGATGATAGTTTAGTAAATGCTTACAGTGGCATGTGATGATAGTTTAGTAAATGCTTATAGTGTCATGTGATGATAGTTTAGTAAATGCTTACAGGGGCATGTGATGATAGTTTAGTAAATGATTACAGGGGCATGTGATGATAGTTTAGTAAATGATTACAGGGTCATGTGATGATAGTTTAGTAAATGCTTACAGTGGCATGTGATGATAGTTTAGTAAATGCTTACAGTGGCATGTGATGATAGTTTAGTAAATGCTTCAGTGGCATGTGATGATAGTTTAGTAAATGCTTACAGTGGCATGTGATGATTGTTTAGTATATGCTTACAGTGGCATGTGATGATAGTTTAGTAAATGATTACAGGGGCATGTGATGATAGTTTAGTAAATGATTACAGTGGCATGTGATGATAGTTTAGTAAATGATTACAGTGGCATGTGATGATAGTTTAGTAAATGCTTACAGTGGCATTTGATGATTGTTTAGTATATGCTTACAGTGGCATGTGATGATAGTTTAGTAAATGCTTACAGTGGCATGTGATGATAGTTTAGTAAATGATTACAGTGGCATGTGATGATAGTTTAGTAAATGATTACAGTGGCATGTGATGATAGTTTAGTAAATGCTTACAGTGGCATTTGATGATTGTTTAGTATATGCTTACAGTGGCATGTGATGATAGTTTAGTAAATGCTTACAGTGGCATGTGATGATAGTTTAGTAAATGCTTACAGTAGCATGTGATGATAGTTTAGTAAATGCTTACAGTGGCATGTGATGATAGTTTAGTAAATGCTTACAGTGTCATGTGATGATAGTTTAGTAAATGCTTACAGTGGCATGTGATGATAGTTTAGTAAATGCTTACAGTGGCATGTGATGATAGTTTAGTAAATGCTTACAGTGGCATGTGATGATAGTTTAGTAAATGCTTACAGTGGCATGTAATGATAGTTTAGTAAATGCTTACAGTGGCATGTGATGATAGTTTAGTAAATGCTTACAGTGGCATGTGATGATAGTTTAGTAAATGCTTACAGTGGCATGTGATGATAGTTTAGTAAATGCTTACAGTGACATGTGATGATAGTTTAGTAAATGCTTACAGTGGCATGTGATGATAGTTTAGTAAAGGCTTTCAATGGCATGTGATGATAGTTTAGTAAATGCTTACAGTGGCATGTACCATACGGGTTAGTTTCTAACACAATCATAATATTAAATCTCCATTCTTCATAAGTCTCAAATATTATGCCAATTATAAGACGATTAAGACATTTGTTACATTTATTTAAGCCACTTTAGATGAACGTTTCTAAAATTTATTTACAGAAACAGTTAACCTCACCTTGATTGGGGACGTTAGCCGTTAAAAAAGATTTCGTTTAATGGTGTCATGGTAAGAAATCATAGAAATTACTCCATTTTATTCATCCTTATTTAAAAATGTTGATTACAAAATGACATTATTATCCGAAACACCTGTTTAGGTGTCAATATAAAAGTAATTTCATCTTGTCACCGATTTGTTTATCATTTAAGACTTGATCTTTTGAAAAGACAAAATAGAAACACAGATCTACATTTCACATCTAAGCTTTATCTTTCTTTTCGATTACATGTGATACTTTTTTAAAAATTATCTTTTTCTTTAACATTAGTTTGATTATATAACTGAACACTTACGTGTCAAGTTACTTTATGATAAAACGTTATTTATAGACATTATCTTAATACATTTTTTTAAAAATAACATTAACCATGAAACAAATAATTCAATTAATACTAGATAAACTAAGTAAAAACATTTAAAGGATATGACAACAGTATTAGCCTGGGGAATTTGGGCTACGGTAATCGTCTGCTTAAAACTTTAAATTTGAATCACATTTTCTAAGATACTTTACAGTTGATGTGATGACCAGTTCCTGAAATACTTCACTGTTAATGTGATAACCATTTCCTGAGATACTTCACTGTTAATGTGATGACCAGTTCCTGAGATACTTCACAGTTGATGTGATGACACGTTCCTGAGATACTTCACAGTTGATGGGATGACTTGTTCCTAAGATACTTCACAGTTGATGTGATGACCAGTTCTTGAGATACTTCACAGTTTATGCGATGACCAGTTCATGATATACTTCAATGTTGATGTGATGACCAGTTCCCAAAATACATCACAGTTGATGAGATGACAGTTCCTGAGATACTTCACAGCTGTTCACAACTTCTATACTTCATATGACTTCATGATGTCACGTAACCAAGATCGATTTTGGGAGGGGGGTATCTTAACGGGTATTCCCCCTTCAATTAGGTGACCAGTAGATTAGCGTATGGTATTAAATAGTCAGTGACATTTGATTATTAAAAAAAAATAGTGTAATTTTCAACATATGTGTAAAAGACATGAAATAGTTTGAATTTTAAAAATATAAATATGATAATGAATGAAAATAAAATACGCTAACTTATCTTGTTTTTAAAGCAAATTCCATAAAACTATTTGATGAGGCCTGAATGAATGGTCAATTCCATAAAACTATGGAACGCGGTCGTCGTGTGGCAGCGCGCTCGACTGGCGTACCGATGGTCATGGGTTTGAATCCATGTTACGGCAAGGATTTGTTCCCGGGGCATTGAGCGTCCTTGAGTCACCCAGCTGCGAATGGGCACCTAACACTAGTTAGGCGGCTGGGTAATGCGTGGAACCCAACAAATCCGTGGCCTGTGAACGCTGCATCACTTGCCAACAGATCATCTGTCATGGTCTGTGTACGCAATTATCTTCTGCATAGAAGGAGCGTCTGCATAGATAAGATAAGATAAGATAACTATTTGATGAGGTCAATTTGATGAATGGTCAATTCCATAAAACTATTTGATGAGAGCTTGACTGAATGGTCAACAAACAATAGAGACAAATATATACAATGAAAGTTGATAGAGAAAAAAATCTCAAAATAATAATGCAGTTTTTTCCGTTAGTTTTATTTCATTAAAATTACCTTTAATGTTATATGACTTTTTTATATTGTTCAAAAAATCTTGTTTTAAGTATTGTATGATAAATGGATGCCTTCATACATGAATTCAAACTCCTTGAAAATATAGACATGTATATTGCCAGATTTTAAGCAAAGGATAATTCTCTTAGATCTTTAAATAGGCATATTAAATGTGTTTTAGTGATCCGAATTTTCTAATCTAATTCAGATGCAACTTTGTTTTTAAGCACATAAGAAATAAATACTTGTTTGGTCTTTTTGTTCCATGCGATCATCACATTTTCAATTGACTGACCTAGGGGTCTTTTTGTTCCATGCGATCATCACATTTTCCATTGACTGACGTCTATTATGTACGCTAATTAAGACAAAATAATCCAGAGAAACAGATTTATTTTTTGCAGCGAAAATTTTATGATAAAATAATCGATAAACTGCATCACAAACTTGCATTATTTATTTTCACATAAAACCTTCACTTAACATTTAACGTTCATTTTATTGACTGTAACTTAAAATATGACAAGACGTTTTTTCCTAAAATATTTATAGAAAATTATAGAGAATTTCCTAATTTAGAATGCATTGGTGAATATAAACTAATAATGATACTCTTTGTTGGGTACAAAAATCACATATTCAATCTATATGTATACAATACATGTTATATTGGTAACATAACTCTCAAATACTGGGTAAATAAATTTAGCGGTAGGTTTAAAATAAATGGAATGAAGTGTTACAATAATAATGAATGTTCATTGTTCCGATGTGTTTGATTCCCAAATTTGCTTGCATCGCTACAACTGATGACGTAATACAGCTAACATTTAGGGGAATATTTGTATACAGTTTCCTTGTCTTTAATTTTCCATCTCCTATTTGTTAAAAAAAAAGCGTCTTTTAATAAAACACATTATTAAAATTATTATTTAAAACTTCAAAATATTTGCTTTTTATTAAATGCTAACACACATGATTGTTATAATCCTGCATATTTTTTAATTTTTTTAAATTAAATCAGAATTTTTAAAAAAGCCATTGTAAATAAATATGTTTTAAATATCTATTTAAATGACACTAATGAATATGTAGCTATATCTATATAACTTATAAAAGAAAAAAGAAACGTAAATACGTATAAACCTGCTTTAAATATTTACCAAACACAATACAGAAACTCTTCAAGCTTAATGTTAATAGTTTTCCAATCTTCAAATCGTATGCATGATAACTCTAAAACTGCAGAGTTCATCTTAGTAAACCTTCCTATGAAATCGTTTTTTTCTGAGCTCATATTAACTGTCATATTTATTCTTTAATACACGTTATACTAACTGCTATCAAACAATTCCTTATTTAACATGTTGTCACTTTAGCAGTTATTGCCTAGTCATATTTGACTGAGCCGTAAGCCCACAATGCATTATAATTAAATAGAAAAATATTGTTGAAATTATTTACACTAGCGTATCACCCGTCAAATATGACGGAAGTTTTCAGCTGAAATCTATTTATTTTGAAAAAAATGCACTTTTTAGGGCGCCTACGGCGCCCACCTTTTTCAAAAGCCCAAATAACTTTTCCTTGTTTGATAAATATGAAAGATTAAACTTTCTGAAATGCACACAAAGTATTTTATAATAGGAGTTGTAGGGCACCTCCGGCGCCCCCTTTGTTTTTTTATTTTATAATTAACCATCATCAAATTCTCTTTTTACATTGTTCCCTTTTCCAAAATTAAAATATGAGCTAAATCAATGACGTCATATAATATTTGTTACAGCATATCTTTTATTTGCACACCTTTTGATGCATTGGTGCAGTAATTTGGTGCGCTGCTTTCTAAAATTAGTAGCGTCAGGACTGACTGACACTACTTGACATTGCAAATTATATATATTTAATTAATAAAAAAATCCATACATTAAATAAAACGATACTCTAACAATGAAAGATTTTATGAAATGTTTACATTCTCCAATGCTCCATGTTGTTAACACAGTTGCTATAAAATTTCTACAGCCTCCTACAAGCTCCTTATAAAAAGTAATATGTTCAGAAAATATTTATAGTTATACATATGTTAAATTAGCGCTATGTAAATGTGGGGACATGAAGCTAATAGTTTTGACTTTTTTAAAAAGTTCGAGTTATTAATCTCATAAACATCAGAAATATAGCATGAAATAAAGACGTGATTTTGTGGTTATTGGATTCAGTGTTAACCACTTGGTAGGGGAATCATTGCATTTATTGACATTATGTCCCTAAATATAGGGATCGAAGTCAAGTGGCGTGCCACTTGGATATATTAAGAATTCAGCAGTAATTGTAAAAGTGATCCATTTATGAAACAGAGATATGTATAAACTACACTTATCGTATGTATTTGATAGTTTCCTTAATTTCAAACAAATAACATTTTAAAATCAATGTGTCAAACCAAATAAATATTTGTAAAAATTAGCCTACTGTACTATAATTAAAGTTTGACGTGACACAAATATATAATTCTTTGTCTCATATAATTGTAAATTAGATTTTAAAAGAAGTTGAATAAAATTATTTAACAACTCATATTGACACAAATGTTTTGTCAAGAAAAACGCGATACTAAATAATAAGAACTGGTGTTTTGTGGTGCAGCGCTGGTGGGATATATAATGTCAATGCACAGCAGATTTGCCTAAGATGGTGTTTTTTTTCATCCAAATAGTTGAAAGATTATTTTTATTATATTTGTTTGAATAATAGTACTGCAATAACGCAAAGCTGTCATTTATCTATTTCTGCTTATTTCATGGACAACCTCTAATGATTATTATAAATAGACACACACAAATTTAGATAGACCTAATTTTGCTTGTACATTTTCATAAAGGACTGGAGGTTTTGTCATGAGTCCTATGTAGGTCATGATCTGGAACTTGTAAACGCGTCAGAAACTTTGTTTCGGAAAAAAAAACGGTAATATCGGCATAACTGGATATCGGTAGAGTGTAGACCCCTAAATTATAAAATATAAAATATAAATAATTACACATGTCATCAAATATAACCGTTGTTTTTTTTTGGTCCTAACAAATACTCATATCGGAAAAAAATATCGGTAATATCGGCAAAAATGCATATCGGTAGACCCCTAAATTTCAAAATATAAATAATTACGAGTGATAAATATAAGAATGACGTCATCAAATATGACCGCTGTTGTTGTTTTTTTTTGTCTGAACAAATACTCCTATCGGAAAAAATATCGGTAATATCGGCAAAAATGCACATCGGTAGACCCCGAATATAAAATATAAATAATTAGGAGTGATAAATTTAAGAATGACGTCATCAAATAAGACGTCCCAACAAATACTCATAGCTGCTTTCATATAGGAAAAAAAACAATTGGTAATATCAGCAAAAAATGAATATCGGTAGTCCTCTAATTTGAAAGATAAATAATTACGAGTGATAAATTTAGGAATGACGTCATCAAATATGACCGCTGGTTTATGTCCTGACAAATACTCATATCGGCACTCATATCGGAAAAAAAAATATCAATAATATCGGTATCGGCAATATCGGCAAAAAGGCATATCGGTAGACCCCTACTTGTGATCATTTATAATACACCTCTAGTCACTTAATATATACACCTCTAGACCACTTAGTCACTTAATATATACACCTCTAGACCACTTAGTCACTTAATATACACATTAAACATCTTTATCACCACAAGGATATAAGGACCGATCCTTGTGATCATTTATAATACACTTCTAGACAACTTAGTCACTAAATATAAACACCTCTAGACCACTTAGTCACTAAATATATACACCTTTAGACCACTTAGTCACTTAATAGATACATTAAACATCTTTATCGCCACAATCATAATGACGAAAATATAAAAAAAATCGTTATATTTTCACCAAAAAAACTAGTTTTTTTCGTGCTATTGTCGTGAAATCAAAGTTTTTGCTTAATGAAGTCATTTTTCACATATTTTAGACATAAGCAATTGAAATATAACACTTAGAAGCCAGGAACAAAAATTGGGCTACATAGTGTTATTTACTTTTATTACCCAAATTGTTCTGTGTTTATAACTTACAGAAAACAAATATAAATCATACTTTTAAATGAATATACATTTTATATTTTGTTTTGATCTAAAACTATTAAAACCGTAAATTTAATTTACTTACTATTATATATTTGCCTGTCTCTACTTAATATTCATCTAGTTAAGACGATTGTAGTGAAACTAATGCATTATGTCCATTTAAGTGGTACGCCACTTTTCTTCGATCCCTATCAGTTGGGATACAATTTAATTTAATCGCACATATTTTCCTACTCTTGCTATCTCCTAATTTCAACTAAAACAAAGTCATGTCTCTAATTTATGTGATATTACTATTTCAGAGTATTTATAAAATAAAGAATATAAGGGTGGACATTTTTTTTCAATATTAACCTTGTTTTTGTTGCTCACATGACACATACTTTATTGGCTCCATATTGCCTAGAGACAATTAGTATCGCGCCTTTAGCGTTGAGCAATACGGGAAATTGATCTCGTTTCTTAGATCAATTAAGTGTAACTTTTCTTGTTGAATCGACACTAAGTGTAGACAGTGAACATTTTATAACATCTGTGTAATTAAAATAATGTGGTGACTGTAGACATTATTATTATTTTATAACATCCGTTTTATTAACATGGGGATTAGAGAATGTAGACATTTTATAACGATCGTTTTAATAACATGGAGAGTAGAGAATGTAGACATTTCATTAACACTAGAGAATCCTAAAATTAGCAGAAAGTACGTAGTTATGTGAACAAATACAATTTAAATATATTTTTCTTTTACTCTGAATGGACAAGTTTTATGAACTACATAAAATCTATAAATAGCTTGAACTATGAACACGAAAATATTCTCATTAAGCTCAGTGTATACCTGTGTTAGGAGAATGCTCGCATTTAATTTACATTTTATCCCTAATATTAGGGATCGAAGTAAAGTGGCTTGCCACTTTGATGAAATAGAAAGCCCGTTCTCTATTTTCCACAAAGCAACATATATTGACTGTGGCGATTGAGAGAATGAAACATACACATATAACACTAAATATAAAAATTATATAGTTTCAATTTTTAAAAAAACATATGCTTTTAAAAACATTCTTATTTTAAAACTTTATTTTTCTTTGAATAAAATTTAATGCACATACAATAAATTATTTCTAAAACACAAGTGATTAATATAATGTGTCATAGAATTTAAAGATCATTGTAATTGATTTTTTAAATACGAAAATCTTATTTATCTTCCTGAGTTTTCTCAAGGCAATGTGATATTAACTATATCAGTCACGGTGCTTTTTGGTGCGTCACAGACGGGAAATACAATTTTAATGCACGTCCACTATGAATCGTATATATAATGCACCTAAGTGCGTCTGTGTGTGCTCGCTATGTGGGGAAACTCCCAGTAATAACCAAAAGAAAAACAATTTAAAATTAAGACGTAAAATAATAAACATTTGGTGTCGAGATTAACAGGGCGAGGAATTTGTCATTAAAATGTTGTGACGAGATGTCATAGTTTGAGCTTATATTACTTTGTAAAAATAAAACTAAGAGCTTGGTTTATTTGATAATCTTGATACCCCACTTTGTGTGTTTGTCTAATTATGTGCATGCACGCTTCTGTGTGTATCACTATGTGTGTGTTTGTTGTGAAATAAATTTGATGAAACGAGTTATGTTTATGTCGGCTAATGTTGCGCCTTTAACAAGACTACGAGTAGGTTTTAAAACGATTAATTTTTGTTTGAAAATGACATGTTGACACTGTTTTCTTTATGTATTTTCTTTCGAGATGTATTTTATCCAACAGTTCGAACCATTTGTATGCTTACTTTTTTCTCCAGATGTCTAAATTTATGTTCAATGTTTAACTTCCTAACGTTTTGTTTTTTACAAAACCACATTGACTGTTTTCTTTAGTGTTATCTTTTAACAATATTTATTTAACATTATTTCTCTTAATGTGTAATAAAACAGTGTTATTTTACCCAGTGGCGTCACTAGGGGGTGCGGGGTTGGGGGTGGGGGTGACACCCAAGCCTAAAATTTACTGTGTACGATTTTATGTCAGAAAAAAAAGAAGAAACATTTTTTTTTCATCTAGATAGAAATTGAGAAATAAAATGAAATACGCTTCAAACCGAAAACTTATTAATAAAAGAAAATATCAGTTAACTGGCAATAATAAAACGTCTCCACAAACTACCATAAAACTAATTAGGAAATAAAAGGAAAGAAAAAGCCGCACAATTAAAAAAAGGCTGGACATTAAAGAAGCGGTGTCTTTTGTTTTAGAAGAAATTCCAACATACTGGGCTTTGGACATACCGACACACTGAGTCAGCCTGTGACACCAATCCCAACTCACTACTTCAACTTCCTCCACGAAAGTTGATATTTTCTTCAAAAAATAAATAGATAGGTTTTCTTTTTTTTTAAAATATTTATTTATAGGAAAATAAGGTATTTAACGTGTTTGAGTTATTATTTTTTAAAATTTATAATTATTAAGCATTCATATCTAAGTTAATGTAATGTTCTATAAGAAACATGATTTTCGTATTTTTCTTTAATATAGGTACTTTTTAAAATATATTTTAACACTAAATAAATTTCATTTAAAAACATTTCAGTCTTTTCGATTTCGTATGAAACGATTTTCACTGATAGATTCGGCAGCCGAAGAAAAGTTGATTTTGAACGACGCGATCAGAACCGCACCTGCAGCGACGAATTTTTAACGTTGAAAACCATCTGGTCTGAACATTATAAAGCATAATATTACTAAATATATAATATATTAAATTCAAGTATTTTGTCTACAATTCATGATTTCACATTCTGGGAGCAGCAAAGGTAAGCCAGTTGAATCCTTTATTTAATTTTGTTAAAACATAAAGATAGTGAGAATTTTCTCGAATTATTTTTGAGTCAAAATGCCACATTTGAGATGATATCTAAATATGATCCAGTCCTGAAAGAGCAACTAATGAGGTTAAAGCAAAGCACATGTAAACTCAAAGCAGCGGATATCTTATCAAGCACCAAAAACTCAGAATGAGTTTATACATGTTTATACATGTTCTAGCAAATCATGTGAAAGAGAAGCTTGCCATTGATATAAAATCTTCCAGGTATTTCGGGATGATATTCGATAGCACACCTGACACATCACACACTGATCAAATGTCCCAAGTGATAAGGTATGTGAAGATTCACAATAGAAAAGCTGAAGTAAAAGAAGTGTTCCTGGGATTTTTCTCTTTAAAGGGGAAAAAAAGCTGTTGACATCTGTTCTAAAATTATAAAAAATCTGGAAAGCTCGATGGACTCAATATTATGATGTGCCGTGCTCAAGGTTACGATAATACTGTGTGTATGGCTGGAATCCATGGAGATGTACAGGCCATTTTAAAAAAGAAGAACGGGAAAGCTATTTTAATGGATGTGTGGATCATTTGCTTAACATGTGCGGCCAAAACTCTTCTGCTGATAATGCTTCTTTCGTGACTTTTTTTGGAACTCTTGAGACAATGTTTTCTTTCTTCGCTGCTTCCACTCATCGATGGGATGTTTTAATGGAAAACACTGGAGTCTCATTATAAAGACTATCAACAACACGCTGGAGTCTCATTAAAAAGACTATCAAAAACATGCTGGGGCTCTCGCCATGCTGCAGTAAAAGCAGTGAATGAAAAATTCTATGAATGTGTG
This sequence comes from Ampullaceana balthica, assembly GCA_944989445.1. NCBI lineage: Eukaryota > Metazoa > Mollusca > Gastropoda > Lymnaeidae > Ampullaceana > Ampullaceana balthica. The sequence continues at coordinate 125,343 of CALYLW010001457.1, forward strand.
ACGGCAATTGAAGCTCTCTGTGATTCAGGTGAAAATGTATACACAAGAGGTAAAGCGCAATGTATGTTACCTGCTGTCTGCAACTTCACGTTTCTGTGCTACCTCTACTTTTTGTGTAATGTACTTGAGGAAGTCAACCTTAAACAGCTGTACCTTCAGACTAAGGGCTTAACACTTGACAAAGTGGTGATGAAGCTAGAGATGCTGAGACTATTTCTGTACGAGCAGCGCAATCATCTAGTAGATCAAGCAATTGAACACGCGCTTTTAAAATCAGAACTTGGAATTTCAGTAGAGAACAGACACAGGATGAAGAAAAGGGTGACAGGTGAGAAAACAAGAGATGCTGGACTAACCATGTTTGAGGCTGTTCAAGCCAAAAGCTTGATATCTGCCACTCAAGAAGAATTATTAAAGTCCATTCCAAGGTTGTCCACTTTATATGATGAGTTGTCAGAGGAAGAGCTTTTATTAGAAAGACTAAGGCTGAGAAGGCACCTGAAGGCAGCAGAGATCGATCTCAAAGACGCTGAAGACTGGACCGTACTTGACGTTTTGAAATTTGTAGCTGAATGGGACTTCATAGAATCTCTCCCCTATCTCACATTGAGTTTAATATTATTTGTTACAATCTGTGTGTCTGTGGCTTTATGTGAAATTAGTTTTTCAAAGCTAAGGCTTATAAAGAATTATTTGCGATCTACAATGGGGCAGTCAAGGCTTTCTGATCTTGCCATGTTTTCCATTGAGAGTGATTCGGCACAAAAATATATTTCGATAACGTAATTAACACGTTTTCAGTTTTAAAGGCCAGAAAAGCTAAATTCTTATTTTTTAAATATATTTAATGTCATTGTATTTTGAATTATTACATATTATTCTGATAGTTGCTGATTTTGCAAACCCAAAACAGAACGGTTACAACAACCTTACCTCATTTGAAGTTGTACTGTAATGGTTGGTAATATAATCTAATTTTGGTAATGTAATGTAATTGTTGTAAATTTTAATGGAACGCAATGTAAATGCAAGTTTGTGAAATTTGAAAATATTACAGTTATTTTACAGTTATTTAACCGTATATTGAATTTTTTTTAATGGAACGCAATGTAAATGCAAGTTTGTGAAATTTGAAAAATATTACAGTTATTTAACCGTATATTGCATTTTTCCCTGCAATTCTTTGTTCAACACATTCACAAACTCGAAAATATCAGCTAAATATGCGAGATATGAATTCCAAAAATAGTTCGTAGACTTATCCGCCAGTGGATGCTTTTGACCAGCGAGAAAAGTTTGAAGTTCCACTTTCAGAGCCGACACTCTGATCAGAACATTGCCGCGTGAAAGCCACCGTACCTCGGTGTGATAGAGTAGGTCTGTATATTCAGCCTCACCATCATTACATAAATCACGAAACAATCGTGTTTGAAGTGCATGCCCTTTAATGAAATTTACAATCTGGATAATGTCATGCATGACAACCTCCAGTTCAGGTTCCACTTTCTTTCCACTTTATGATTTCATTTGAGATCTGTTTGTGGAAAAAAATAATTCCCCAATAAGATATTGTTGCCGAGTGGTGTCAAAGTTTATAAAACAATAAAGTCCAAATCACGTATTTCTAAAGATATCAAACATGTTTATTTCCTCAATACAAAGTATACACAAATCAACAAGTCCCTCCCCTCTCTACACTACCACTACTCTCTCTCTCTCTCTCTCTCTCACTCTCTTTCTCTCTCTCTCTTTGTCTCTCTCTCTCTCTGTCTCTCTCTGTGTCTCTCTCTGTCGCTCTCTCTGTCTCTCGATTTCTCTCTCTCTCTTTCTCTCTCTTTCTCTCTCTCTCTCTCTCTCTCTCTCTCTCTTTCTCTCATACACCAGTGGCAGTGTGTTACTGCCCACCGGTCGTGTCAGTAGTCTTCACGTCACTCAACTCTCAACAACACGTAGTTGTGGTCAAGCACTCTGTGTGAACTCCAGTTACCTGTGGAGGTCAACTAAAGCAGACTACTGAGGTCAACTATAGCAGACGACTACAAGACAATATTGTGACGCTTTTTTAAAGCGAACTTTTGCGAAAAAATTATCGATAACCTTAAAATAAGACAAGAATTCTGGTCCAAAATGTTGGAAGTAAGCTAAAGAGATTTTCCTCATTTGGAATGCATTTGAAAATATAAATTAATAATTAGAGTCTCAGTATGGTAAAAAAAATTACATAATACTTAGTTATACAATTCATTCGGTATTGGTTAAATAACTCTCAATTACTAGGTAAATAAATTTAGCCGTAGGTGTAAAATAAGGTGGATGAAGTGTTATAATAAAATGAAAGTTTATTGTTTTCTTGGGTTGATTACAAATTTGCTTATATCGCTACAACTGAGGACGTAATACAATTAATATTTATGATATTTTTTTTATATCGAATAGCCTTCTCTTTAATTTCCGAATAATATTTGTTAAAAAAAAACTCTTTCAATGAAAGCACATTATAAAAAGTATTTAAAACCTTAGAACTTATACATATTTGCTTATCATGAAACACTCGATTTTTATCTTCTTGCATTTGAAAAATATCTTTATTAAATAAGATTTAACTCTTAAAATAGCCATTGAAAATAAATATGTTATCAATAACTATTTCAATTACACTAACAAATATGTAGCTATTAAACTATATAATTTGCAATTGTCCCGCAAGTAGTGTCAGTCAGTCAGTCCGGACGCTATGTCAGGTAACACTTGATTAAAAAAATTAAAAATGTTGCTTTCGAGATTAAAAAAATGTATTGCATACCATAAAATATTGTGACGTGACGTCATTATTTGAGCTTTTATTAAATGTGTGAAGGAAACGAAGTAAAAAGAGCAATGTTTTATTTGATGTGATTAATATTATTATTATTTTTTGGTATTAAATGTCCGTTTTTTGTGTATGTGTCCATGTCAATATTACGTACGTAATTATAAATTTAATTTTCTATATTAATATATAACATTCGTTTTTCGGTTTATGAAATTTACAATTGGTTGTCGTTCGTTTGTCAAGTTTCGATGCGTTTTGAACTACAAAGCCATTATTTATTACTGCAAATGAAATTTGTCAACTTATGCTTCAGTTTAGCGTTTGTTTTTCTTTTATACACTTTGAGATTGCATATTTGTATGTTTAAAAAAATAACATATTTAAAAATCGGACTCCTCCCCACAATAGTTTTTTTATTGTTATTTACATGCAATATTTTAATGCGTCTTAGACTAATTTTGAATAAAAAAATCTTTGCTTTTAATATAAAACTGGAAGGGGTGCTGACTTGACAAATAATGAAAACGTTTATTAGAATTCCTAAAACGTGTATATTAAAGTTGATACTTTAATATTTTCTTTTATCCAGTGCTTAACTTTACTTCAAAGATTTCATGCAAAATAAATAGTTTGTTGTTATTCATATTTTTAAATAGCTACAATTTTTTATTTACATGTTTTTGATAATGTAAAGGTAATAATGTATGGACCAATGGGCGCATAAACTGACAAGTCATAATAGATCTTGAAAAGGTGCTGACTTGACAACAATAAAAACGTTTATGTGAATTACTAACACGTGTATATTAAATTGTAAATATGATTAACAGTTGATAAGTTAATCTTTTCTGTTATCCTGTGACAAACTTTGCTTACTAAGTTTCATGCAAAATAAATAGTTATTAACATGTGTAAGATTACAGTTTATTTTTTACATGTTTTGATAATGTTGTGGTAATAATGATTGGACAAATGGGCGAATAAACTGACAAGTCATAATCATCGATGAAGCTTAAACGGCTTCAAATCACAGATATGCGTGATGTGGATCACATTGCAGTCACATAATTTAATTTTTAACGCTTTGTGCTGTTTTTTATTGGTGCACTCATAATTGGTGCGAACTATTCAATGCGTCCGACTGACTCCTCAGCAATATTTGTTAATACGTCGAACTTCAAACTTCTTTGCCGCAATATCACTTTATGCTGTGTGTAATTCACTATGCATTTACTATTATCATGATTATATCATTATTATGTCATGCAAACTTATAGATCGCGAAGACTAAGCTTGGAGGTTTTCTCATAACACATATATTCGTATATATAATCAAAATATATACTCTGCTATGCCCGTTCGTAACGCTAGATATTAGAAAGCCCACCGCTAAAAAAATAACCTTGAAAAATATATTGCAAAAAAAAGCCACAAAAAAAAACCCTGCTATTTTCAAACGTCCGCATAAAATTGTTCAATATGGAAAAGAGATTTAATTTTTCTCTCTTGGTCTCTACATTTTCTGATTATTTACTGTGCGGCTTTCAGGCAAAAGGGACAATTAAAAAACTGAAATATATCCATTTTGAAAACTCCCGTTATTTTTGACGGGTAATACACTAGTATTTTTATAACTAGTTTTTTTTAAATGTCAAACATATAAATCTTCTTTAAGTATATATCAAACACAATTACAAACACACTTCAAGTATAATGTTAATAGTTTTTCTTTATTTAAATCCTATGCGTGTCACCTCTAAAACTAACAGAGTTCATCTTAGTTATCTCATCCTATGGAATAGGATGTTTTTGTGAGCTCATATTAAGTGTCGTATTTATTCTTTTATACATCTCTTATCTTATCTAAGATAGTTGCGTCCACGGACCATGACAGATGATCTGTTGGCAAGTGATGCAGCGTTCACAGGCCACGGCTTTGTGGGTTCCACGCATTACCCAGCCGCCTAACTACATGTAGTGTTAGGTACCCATTTGGAGCTGGGTGACTCAGGGACGCCCTAGGCCCCGGGAGCAAACCCTTGCCTTCACAAGGCTTCGAACCCGTGACCATCGGTACGACAGTCCAGTGCGCTGCCACTCGACCACCGCGTTATTCTAACTGCTTTCAAACAATTCCTTATTTAACATGTTGTCCCATTAGCAGTTCCTCTCTAGTCAAAGGTGACTGAGCCGTAAGCCAACAATGCATTATAATTAAATAGAAAAATAATATTGTAATTATTTAAAATAAACAAAAAAAAATCAATACATTTAATAACACCATCTCTAACTATGTAACATTTTATGTTTACATTACCAATACTCGATTTTGTTAACACAATAGTTTTAAAATGTCTACAGTCTCCTCCAAGCTCATTGTTATTAACACAGTTGTTATAAAATGTCTACAGTCCCTTCCAAGCTCTTTGTTATTAACACAGTTGTTATAAAATGTCTACAGTCTCCTCAAAGCTACTTGTTATTAACACAGTTGCTATAAAATGTCTACAGTCTCCTCCAAGCTCTTTGTTATTAACACAGTTGTTATAAAATGTCTACTTTACAGTCTCCTCCAAGCTCCATGTTATTAACACAGTTGTTATAAAATGTCTACAGTCTCCTCCAAACTACTTGTTATTAACACGGTTGTTATAAAATGTCTACAGTCTCCTCCAAGCTCCATGTTATTAACACAGTTGTTATAAAATGTCTACAGTCTCCTCCAAGCTCCATGTTATTAACACAGTTGTTATAAAATGTCTACAGTCTCCTCCAAACTACTTTTTATTAACACAGTTGTTATAAAATGTCTACAGTCTCCTCCAAGCACATTGATCTTAACACAGTTGTTATAAAATGTATAGTCTCCCCCAAGCTACTTGTTATTAACACAGTTGTTATAAAAAGTAATATTTTTCAGAATATATTTATAGTTTTATATATTTTAAAATTGTGTATGTAGATGTGTGGACATGAAGTTAATTGTGTTGACTTTTTTTTAAGGTTCGTGTTATTAATCTTATAAAACATCAGAAATATAGAATGAAATAAAGACGTGACTTTGTGTTTATTGGTTTCAGTTTTAACCACTTGGTAGGGGAATTATTGCAATTATTGACATTGTGTCCCTAAGTATAGGGATCGAGGTCAAGTGGCGTGCCACTTTGATAAATTAAGTTCCCAGAGTCATTAAAGAATGGCGGTTACTGTGAAAAAATTAAAGATATGCATAAACAACACTTATCGTATGTATTAAATAGTTTCCTTAATTTCAAATACATACAATTTTAAAATCTATGTGTCAAACCAAATAAATATTTGTAAACATGAGTCTATTGTACTATAATTTAGGTTTGAAGTGACACAAATATATAATTTTTTGTCTCATATAACGTGATTGTAAATTTAGATTTAAATTTAAAAAGTAGTTGAATAAAATTATTTAGCAACTCATCTTGGCATAGAAGTTTTGTCAAGAAAAACGCACTAAATAATAAGAACTGGTGCTTTGTGGTGCAGCGCTGATGGGACATATAATTGTAATGCACAGCATATATGCCAAAGATGGTGCATTTTAAATCCTTTATATTAAATATTGGTGTGTGAACCCCTGCTTGGCTGTCGGAAAAACGTTCGATCGATTTTTAACCCACTTTCTCGTAAGGTAGCGAGCTGAAATTTTGCAGGCAGTTTTGTGCCGATAATAAAAACGATTTGTCAAAATTTCAGAGCGATCACATATACTGTATTTAAATTATTGAATTTTTATTCTCTATGTATCAAGTTAAAATTTTAATTTTTTGAGATGGAGTGTCGTGGTGCGTATTATATTGAACAACCTTTATCATATTACACAACACGACAGTATCAGTATCATATTACACAACTCCACAGTATCAGTATCATATTACACAACACCACAGTATCAGTATCATATTACACAACACAACAGTATCAGTATCATATTTTATTAGCCAGAAAGTTCACTTGTGTAATAGTTTATAAATAAAGATTTCATTTATTGTTTGAATTTCACAATTCATTAGTGTATTATCTATTTTATCTGCACTTCTAATGACCGGTTTTGATGTCTTAAACTTGTATTTTTGTGCAGCACCGAGAAGGGGAGATAAATGTATATGTTTCATCACAAGCTTTTTTTTTAAGTGTCTAATTTGATCATTTTTTGAAAAAATAAAGGTAAAAAAAAGATTTTTAAAAACCACTTTTTTATAAGTGGACTTAAAAGAAGAAAATAATTTAACACTTATACGTTCAAGTACTTCCATTTAATATGACTAAAGCGTGGGTCGGGCGCTTATGAGGTTTAACATATGCGGTTCACTCATTCTCTCACTTATAGATCTCTCTTTTGCCTTCTAAATTAGAAATTGTTACTTTTTATACCAAACACACGCCCCACGTTTTTAGTCATATTAAATTGAAGTACTTGAACTTATAAGTTTTAAATTATGTTCTTATTTTTTGTCCATTATAAAAACGTGGTTTTTAAAATTCATTTCTTTTACCTTTATTTATTTTATTCTTTTTAGTCCACTAATTTTAAAAAATATTTTTTACCTCTATTTATTTTACCAAACACCCCATCAGCGCCCGCCCAACGTTTAATAACAAAGCGATGAGGTCACGGGGTGAATTTGCCATGAGAAATGAAACTACGGCAGGCGGGTACGGATGCTTATATAAAGATAATTTAAGAAATGCATTAATCTAATTACGGTACATTCGATTGATCTGAAAGCTTGATACAATGTATTCTCCTCCAAGATCTATATGTGGTAAAAGTTTAGGCTCTCTAGGACCATCAGAAGTTGTTTAATTTTACGTTGGCAAATTTGAAAAATTGCGGACAGACAGACACGAAAGCAAGTATAAAATAATAAAGATAAACTAAAAAGTTCAATAATTTAATAACGGTACATTCGATCGATCTGACATTTTGATACAATGCATTGTCATCTAATATATATCTGTGGTAAAATTTTGAGATATCTAGGATCATCAAAAGTGGTTTAATTTTACGTTGGCAGATTTGAAAAAATTGTTGGACAAACACACAGGAACGAAAGCGAGTTAATAAAACGTGGTTAAAAATTATAAACTTGGTGGTAAGTATGTATTCATGTGGTCGAAAAATGTGAGTTTAATTTTCGAGACTGGGGAATCTTAATAATTCTTTGACATTGTATTCCTCATTAAGGAATCGAATTCAAGTGGCATGCACTTGGATAAACTGGACTAGCAATGTATTTATTCAAAAACAGATGTGAAGATACTGTTATTGTAGAATTGTTAGAAATGACAACATTTTAACATCAATATGAAAATAAACTGGTTTTCCTAAATTTAAGTGATGTCGTTTTTTAAACCCAAAATTTGTTATCTAAATTTATATCGTAGATCATTCTTCTAAATTACAATCGAATAAACATTACAGCAACATAAGTTGTTAATAGAACCTCATCGCATAGTACATTATATTTTCATAAATATCTTTTAATAAATACCCTTTTTTTATATTTGCGTATTATTTTACTGAAGTGAGAAATAATTAAGCTCACATTAAATACATCATTATTGGTGCTTTGTGGTGCGGGGACTTAGTGGAAATATAAATATAACTTTAATGCACATTCAATACAATTACACAAGATCCTTTACTTAAAAAAAATCTTTACAAACCTTAAGGCTGTGGTTACACTGCACGCGAATTCGCCAATCTAGTATACGCGCGAACGCGCATCTGAAACATCTTGAAAAACAAATGCAATACCATAGTGTGAGTGGTTACACTAGCAGCGTGAAAAACGCCAGTATACGCCCGTATACGCGCGAATAATTTGATTTTACAGCGCATCGCGCGAATCTGCTTTCAAAAGTCAACAAAATGGCGGACATTTTTTGCCACATCGTCCAATTTTATGTGTGTAAATGATCATTTAATAAATAATAATTGGCTTTCATGCATGATTTTCGAAATTTAAAACATTATATTTCCATTTTAAACTAAAATTATTTTGATATTTATTATGGATATTGACAAGTCAAATTCGTAAGTCCATGAGCGCACACTCCTCTCAACGACATCGAAGTGTGACAATAGTAATATTATTAGTAATACTAATACTAGTAATAGGAATGTTGGAAGGAAACTTTGGCTTGAAATTGCAGACGAACCTAATTCTACAAGTAAGTAAGCTACAACTATTATTGTAGATTTTGTTTATTTAATTCAATCAAGAATGATGGATAACTGAGTCTAAAAATAATTTTAAAAATATTAATTTTAGGACTATCAAATCCAAGTGGTTAAGAATTTATTTAATTAGGTCAAGACGATTCAAGTCGTTGATCGACTTTTAAATATAATATTTATTAATTTTAAGCTTCAAAATTAGTTCTAAATAGTATAGCCTATAAGTATATGTATTTTATACTTATTATTTTACTTTAAACTTTAAATTATTAATATATTGACTAAAAGGGAATCAAATAACAAAATATTATAAATTAATGAAGCGAAATACTTGTTTCACTATTTAAACAACTTTTGTTCCAATTAATAATTATTTTGCATATATATATTATATATACTTATAATTTAGTATTAATATTATTATTAAATGTAGCATAAGTTAAATATACCATAATATTAAGTTAAAATTAATGCTTAAAATGTTTTTAAAATATTTTAAATTTCAAGGAAAGAACACAAAAAGATGAATAGAATTTTTTTACTATTAATACTATTATTACTATTTTTAACAATAACAATTAACTGTTGAATTATTTATCAATTTTTTATCAAAGTGGTAATTAAAAAAAGTTGTGGTTTAACTTAAACTTTTAGAATTTATTATGTATAAAAATAATTTTCAAGACTAATTTATAGATTTTTTTAAACAATGATACAATGTGTGTAAAAGCAACCTTTTTCTTCTTTTCAGCCAAACTTGTAGAAACAAAAGGGCAAGGCTTGGGAGAAAACTTTTGAAAAGAGCATTTTAAAAGTAACAAGACCTCTTACAGATAGTTTAGCTACATTTAATGGACAAAATTCCTCATGGAAATTCTATAACCATATACTATTCCTGTTGGATGTGTTCTCTTCAAGACAAAGTAAGGGTTGTATACAGATTGCTGACATAAATTCAGGAGAAGAGAGAAAATAAAATTTTATGGCAAATAAGACAATAATTCACACTGATTTTAATGACAATGTCAATAATAATGAATCACAACATGTTGGTATATTTGGAGAAGCAGCTAAAAAATACCCTCATTCTTGTACACATGATATACCTTTGAAAACACCAAAAATGCAAAGGAAAAGAAAAATGGTAAAGGATAAGTCAGAAGATATTATCACCTGATTCATTTGGAGGAAAGTTAGATGGAGGAGCTGAAAAAACAAAAACAGTATCATGAGTCTGCTAACACATCTTCATAAAATGCCAAAGAGGCTAAAGCTAGGAATGAAATTAAAAGTTCTACAACTTTTGGTAAATGCTGATGGACCAGAAAAAATGGAAAGGTCAAATTCATTTATGGATCAAGATGATTGCACTTTGCCAATTTCATCACCCAACATAACCAAATGACAACAAGCTACAAAGAAATTTCATTTAAAATGGGATTGTAAACAAACAGTTGATTTAAGCACTCATGACATTTAATCAAAATGAAAAAACAAAGTTTTACTGTTAAGTGTTAATAATTTACTGTTAAGTGTTAATCTTTTTACTGTTGAGTGTTAATAGTTTTCCTGTTACATGTTAATTTTAAAAATAGTTCAAATTTTAAAAATAATTAAATATAATTATTTTTTTGCCTTCATATTTTATAAACACAAATTTCTGTGTGCTTGAAAGAATTTTTAACCTCAAATTACATGATAATATAAGACAATAAAATTGTTTATAGTAATTATAATCTTGTGAAATTTATTATTATTTAATATGAAATACAACTATATTAAGTAAAAAGAAGCATTTATGATTTAATTTCAATAATGAACATCATCATTTATTGATCTAAATTAAAAACAAAATTAACTCATCTAAATTTTTAAATAAATTTTTTGAAAATAAATTATTCAAGAAAAACCATTTCTATGTCTGTTTTATGTTTACATTATAGAAAAACATCTATAAACCCATTTGTATGTGATTAATAAATTTTAATGCATGTATGGACCTTATTATGGATGATACTTGTGTGATTATGCTGCATGCAATGTTACATCACAATTTTTCAAGAATTATGTTAAGGGGGGATATGACAGTGTTTTGATCAATTAACTGAAAAATTACATGTTTTGGTGTTTTGTCATAATTGACTACCTAAGCCATTGTAGAATATGTCCCCCCCCCCAATGTTATTTTATTTAATTAAAGTTGTAAAAAAAATATTTTGTAAGGTCACTGTTTGCGTTTTTAATGATTTTAATAGCCATTTACTGTTTATATTGCCATTGTTCAAGCCATAGCAAGTCACATCAAACTTTTAGTTTCCATATAGTATGATATAGTGTTTGGAGTCATTTTACAGGATTTTTATATGAATATGGATTTAGTCCAATATCGACTACCTCTTTACTACTGGATATACAAAAATAAAAATATTTACGAATGAAACAAATGCAACAAAAAATTTGTCAGTCTAAAATCATCACCCGAAGGGCATTGGTCATCGTCAAAAATTACCAGTGGCTAGTGGTGGTCAAGCTCTACTCTAGTGCCACTTTACAGCCATCACTTGGCACCATTTTATAGCCATATCCTAGCATCACTTTGCCGCCATCTCCTATCACCGATTGGCAGCCATCGCTTGGCACCACTTCGTTGCCATCGCCTGGCACCACTTCCAAGCAAATGCCTGTCACTTTATCACCTGGAACCTATTCACAGCAATTTTATGGCACCATTTTACAGCCACCTACTATCACAATCTCAAAACCCACTCATACTTGGGTCTTAGTAAATGTTGCAAATAAACAATATGGAGATACCATGTATCCAATTTGCTTCAATGACAATTTTTTAAAATGATAATTTTTTTTAAAAATGTTTCTAGTAAGTTTAAGGGCTAAGCTATATTCTCAAAAAGTTTCACTCTTTTATCTCTCACGCAATTGTGATTTTTCGATATACTAACTTTAAAAGTCGTTTTTCTCAAAATTGCGTTTTCATAAATTTATTTTCCACGCAAAATGAAATTTCTCAAAAATTGCTTTATCAATTTGCTTTAATATTTTCAGGGTTTGTTCTGTATTCATATTGTAACAATCCTGAGTATGCATTTTTAATTATATTTATTATTTATTATTTTAATAAGATTTTTATAACTTGACCCCCTTAAATGTTCATGTTTTTTCAACTATTTTCACTGAAAAATTTATATTTTAAAATCTAATGGAGATTTTTTAATTCTAATACTCACAAATATCAATAAAATGTATATATAGCTAAAATTTAAGTTTCAAATCATTCTGTTCATTATTTTTTTTTAAAATATATTTTTAATTTTGTCCTTTTTATTTCCTCTTTTTCTCCTCCTTGTTTATAACAAAATATTTTCTTCACAATTTTTTTTGTCACTTACTAGCTATATGGAACAAAGTAAACACATAAAAATGTAAATATATTGATGTTCTAGTTTTTACCTTCATAGGGTTTCATATCCCCCATTAAAAGATGTGGTATTAATATTTAAGCAATAAAATATATTACTTTGCTTATACTTATACTCATACTTAAAAACATATAAACATATAATATATATTTAAATAATATTTAGAAAATCAAATTCAATAAATAACTTTTAATATATATATATATATATATACACATGTATATATATATACACATCTACATGTATTATTTGAAAATGTTAATATAATGAGAAATAGCACTTGCTAATATTCTGATAGTTGTATAAAAACATAATACTTTCCTATAATCAAAATTGAAAAACTTTTTTTTTGAGAATAGATAAAGTATGCACAAACACTTGGGTATACCTGTAAATAATTTATGTAAATTATAACTAAATTAGGGGAGGGGGGGTAGGGGGAACTAGAAAATGTTCTTGTGGAACTACTGAGTTTACCATTTTGAGTGATGATTTAGAGCAAATATATTTTTAGATACTGTTCTGTGCTTCTTATTAAATCTTGAATCTACTTATATTTGGAAACAGGTAGTGTTAGGTACCCATTCGGAGCGGGGTGACTCAGGGACGCCCTAGGCCCCGGGAACAAACCCTTGCCTTCACACGGATTCGAACCCGTGACCATCGGTACGACAGTCCAGTGCGCTGCCACTCGACCACCGCATCTGTATGAATATCAATATCACCCTAAAATTAATATAATATATTAAAATGTGTCATATGAGTGAACAAAATTCATATTAATTTAAATATTATCTAATAATATATAATATTTTGTAGACAACTCAGCAACAAACTAAATTTTTGTAATACATTTAATAATAAATATTAATGTGCTGCTTTCACCATAGTCATAGTCTATAGCCCTGAATTATATAAGCTTTGAATTTGAATATTATATTCTTAATAAAAAATATATATAAAAACCTTTAAAGTTAAAGTGATAAAAATTTCACTTACAATTCAAAACTTCTACAAATGACAGTGATATTTGTCAATTTGTTCAATAAGTAGTTAACTAATGTACATTAATTTACTTGAATAATTATTAGCCTTATTAGTTTTTAAAATTATTTTTTTCTAACACAAATTAACAGTTCACCGACAAAACGGCCCCGGACAAATGGGCTCCGACATAATGGCTCTAATACTAATACATAATAAAAAATGTAAACAATTTGTCAGGGACCATTTTGTCCGGGGTCGTTTTGACGGGTCACCCAAATTAACTTACCTCAGTGAGTGTGTTAAGGCCACCTTTTCTTCGGTAGAAATTGATTTTCAAAATTAGTGGGTTTTAAATCTTTAAACAAATGTTTTAGGTCTCATCCTGAAAAATGAAAAGCTTCTTGGACGACAAACTACTTCGGTGACTAGCGGCTTAAGCGTAGGCAACAATGTTTCAATGTATGAAATTCAACACTCTTAACTCTCTGCAAGATTTGTGTTTAACCAAATATCTCTCTGATCTTTACCTACCATAATAAAATTATGGGTGAAATATATTTATCGGCGTATAACACGCACATTTTCCCCCTGAATATTGGGGGCAAATGATGTATGCGTGTTATACGCCTATATAATGTCAAGAAGCCATGTTTTTACAGTATTAACAAGTACCGTATACACCATATTGTCCATATACACCGCCGATATAATGTACATACCGCACAGCAGCGAGTGGATCAGTAGCAGCGTGTTGAGTTGCTTTTACTGTCCTTTTACATTATTTAATTTATAAGTGGTAATAATATTAATTTTAAAAAAATTCTGAGCGACCCTTATTTTGCTTAAATTAGTTTAAAGTTCTTTATTTGAAATTTAATCCCCCCCCCCTGAAATTTCACTCTTAAAATGAAGGTGCGTGTTATAAATACGCTATACGATTTTTATATATTCTAATTCTATATACAAATTATATTAACGTAAAACAGTGGTTGTTAAGCTAAACAAATAAAAGCGAAAGTAGGCGATGTCTATATTAACACACAAAATGTGTGTTTAAATAGCGAAAAGGATAAAGGTTAAATGTTGTTGTCAAGACAAACAATGAAAATCGCGCGATATCAGCTGAAGCAAACGCTTGCAGTGTAACCACCCTCAAATTTACATTTCAGATGCGTCTTCGCGCGTATACTAGATTGGCGAATTCGCGTGCAGTGTAACCACAGCCTAAGGCTGTGGTTACACTGGACGCGAATTCGCCAATCTAGTATACGCGCGAACGCGCATCTGAAATCTCTTGAAAAACAAATGCAATAACATAGTGTGCGTGGTTACATAGCAGCGTGAAAAACGCCAGTATACGCCCGTATACGCGCGAATAATTTGATTTTTACAGCGCATCGCGCGAATCTGCTTTCAAAAGTCAACAAAATTGTCGGAAATTTTTACCACATCGTCAAATTTTATGTGTGTAAATGATCATTTAATAATAAAGAATTGACTTTCATGCATGATTTTCGAAATTTAAAACATTATATATCTATTTTAAACTAAAATTATTTTGATTTTTATAATGGATATTGACAAGTTAAATTCGTAAGTTCATGAGCGCACACTCCTCTCAACGACGTCGAAGTGTTACACAATAATAATACTAATACTAGTAATAGGAATGTTGGAAGGAAACTTTGGCTTGAAATTGCAGACGAACCTAATTCTACAAGTAAGTAAGCTACAACTATTATTGTAGATGTTGTTTATTTAATTCAATTACGAATTGAGTCTAAAAATATTTATAAAACTGTTAATTTTAGGACTACATCAAGTCCAAGGCCAAGTGGTTAAGAATTTGAATAAGGTCAAGACGATTTCAAGTCGGTGATCGACTTTTTAAATATAATATTTATTAATTTTAAGCTTTCAAAATTTGGTTGAAATAGTAAAGCCTATAATTATATGTATTTTTTATACTTATGATTTTACTTTAAATTATTAATATATTGACTAAAAGGGAATCAAATAACAAAATATTATAAATTACTGAAGCGAAATACTTGTTTCACTATTTAAACAACTTGTGTTCCAATTAATGCTATGCAATTATTTTGCATATATTATTTATACTTATAATTCACTATTACTATTACAATTAAATTTTTGAATATTATATTAAGCATTAGGTAAATATCCCAAATATTAAGTTCAAAATTAATATTTAAAATATTTAATAGTATTTTAAATTTCATGGAAATAAAACAGCATGATTTAAAATTTAATGAAATAGCATTATTACTGTTACACAGTAGTTTTACAGGTTATAAAAATAAAATTGAAACTTTTTACTACTTTTAACAATAACATGTAACTGTTTAATAATTTATTCAATTTTTTATCAACGTGGTAATTAAAAAAAAATTGTGGTTTAACTTAAACTTTCAGAATTTATTATGTATAAAAATAATTTTCAAGACTGATTTATATATTTTTATTAAACAATGTGTGTAAAAGCAACATTTTTCTTCTTTTCAGCCAATGTTGTAGAAACAAAATGGCAAAGTTTGGGAGAAAACTTTTGTAAAGAGCATTTTAAAAACAACAAGACCTCTTACAGATAGTTTAGCTACATTTAATGGACAAAATTCTTCATGGAAATTCTATGACCAGATACTATTCCTGTTGGATGTGTTCTCTTCAAGACAAAGTAATGGTTATATACAGTTTGCTGACATAAATTCAGGATAAGAGAGAAAAGAAAATGTTATGGCAAAAAAAGCCATAATTCACACTGATTTTAATGACAATGTCAATAATAAGGAATCACAACATGTTGGTATATTTGGAGAAGCAGCTCAAAAATACCCTGTTTCTAGTACACATAATATACCTTTGAAAAACAACAAAAAGGCAAAGGAAAATAAAAATGGTAAAGGATAAGTCATAAGCTATTATCACCTGATTCATTTGGAGGAAAGTTAGATGGAGGAGTGGAAACAAAACAAAACTGTATCATGAGTCTGCTAACACATCTTCATAAAATGCCAAAGAGGCTAAAGCTAGGAATGAAATTAAAAATGCTACAACTTTTGGTGAATGCTGATGGACCAGAACAAATGGAAAGGTCAAATTCATTTATGGATCAAGATGATTGTTCTTTGCCAATTTCATCACCCAACATAACCAAATGCCAAATGACAACAAGCTACAAAGAAATTTCATATGAAATGGGATTGTATGCAAACAATTGACTTAAGCACTCATGACATTTCATCAAAATGAATAAACAAAGTTTTACTGTTAATTGTTAATAATATACTGTTAAGTGTTAATGTTTTTACTGTTGAGTGTTAATAGTTTTCCAGTTACATGTTAATTTTAAAAATATTTCAAATTTTTAAAATAAATTAATATAATTTTTAAATGCCTTCATTTTTTATTAACACAAAATTATGTGTGCATGAAAGGAGTTATAAACTCACTAGACGCCCCGCGGCGTAGCATACGCCGCAGACTTGCTCATGGAGAGTGAAAAGAAAGTTGAGAAAGAACGGACACAAACTACAGCATGAAGAAATCATAACAACGCGAGTGAACGTCGGTTTGAGTGCCAACTCATTGTTTATTTTGGAGACATTTGCAGGCAAAATTCGGTACACCCCTAACTTCTATGAAGTCAGCTGTAAAACGATAATCGAGTTACATAATCGATAATCGGTTTTCCAAAAAACAAAAAAACAAAAACACGCAATTAACAACCCTAAATATGACTAAACCTCGCTAGGATAAGCCAAACAAAGTTTATGTTTAAGGGAAGGTAGTAATAAATGGGAGGCGGGTAACAACAACTTAAGTGTGCATGTCTTCACCTTTGCTTGCTATTTTTAATTTACTTGGTGCTGCTTTATGTGTCTGTACTCTTAACCCCTCCCCAAACTGTTCTTTGCACTGTATATGATAAGCCAGTCTGCGGCGTATGCTATGCAATAAAGAGGTAACAGAACGGGCACAAAGAGACATTTTTAAAAAAACGACAAAAAACATCAATATATTCGCAGGGGCTTGAACCCTGGACCTTCCCGCATGAGGCGGACGAGTTAACCAGTACACTACGAATCTCACGTTTTCTGTGAAGGAACAACGCAAGTGAAACGCAAGGGCCATTGTTGGTCACCCCTCCACTACCTTCGCTTGTCAACCGTTAACTGTGTTTAGTTGACCCGAGCAAGGGTCATTCGTCATGCTCGGTTGGACATATTTTTGCAGCTTACTAGCCTGGCATGGTCCCATGAAGAGAATTATATATATAGATATTACATGATGAAATTTATTATTGTTTAAATATCAAATGCAACAATATGAAGTAAAAAGATGCCTTTATACTTTATGATTTAATTGCAATCAAGAACATCATCCTATACTGATCCAAATTAGAAAAGAAATTAACTCATCTAAATATTTTAAATACATTTTTTGAAAATGAATTATTCAAGAAAAGAAATTTTCTACGCCTGTTTTATGTTTACATTAAAGTTAAAGAAAAACATCTATCAACCTATTTGTATGTTAAACAATAACTAAATTTCGTTGATTATACTCATACTTTTAAACATATATTATATCTTTAAATAATATTTAGAAAATCAAATTCAATAAATATCTTTTAATATATATGTATATATATATATATACACATCTACATGTATTATTTGAAAATGTCAATAGAATGAGAAATAGCATTTGATAATATTCTGATAGTTTTATAAAAACATAATACTTTCCTATAATCAAAATTTGAAAAACTTTTTCTTTGAGAATAGATAAAGTATCCACAAACACTTGGGCATACCTGTTCCCAAATGTAAGTAGATTCAAGTTTTGATAAGACTCAGTAGTTCCATAAGAAACCTTCCTAGTTCCCCCTACCCATCCCTTTATTTAATTCTAATTTACATAAATTATTTACCCAAAAGCATCTCATCAATAGAAAAAGTTATGTTATTTGCTGATGATTTTATAAGCTATAGAACAATTAAGTGTGAAGAGTATACAGAAATGTTACAATTACACTTTGATTTAGATGAATAACAAAAATAGCAAAGTAATTGGATTATCATACATAGTGTTTACACTAAATTTATGTGTCAAATGTTAAGAGAATAAAAGTAAAATAAATGCAAACTATTGCATTCAGGGTAAACATCTATCCAAAATAAAGATGCAAGTACTTAATAGTAATAGTAATAATAAACAAATACATGTAATTAAATTGAAATCCACAGGTTAATGAAGTAATTAAAGCTTCAACAAAACTTTATTATACTTCATAAAAATAAACTTACATTGTGTATTAATTTTGTTTTTTTAAATGTCTGCCTTAAATTGAAGTTTAATTTAAATTGTTTAAAACCTATACTTGAATGTGGATCTTATATATTGTACCTATCCACAATGTAAAACATAAATAGAGTGTCTAGAAGAAATAGCAAAATAATTGTAATATATTTAGCATTAAATTCTAAATTATATATGCAACAAACGGAAACCATAATTTGGTAGACACAGAGATAAAAAAAAGTTTTTTTCTAGTTCCATAAGGACGGAATTATACGGTGTGCACTCATTCTTATGTATGTCATTTTGTGAAGAATTGGTTTGCCTTAAAAACATGAATAACAAAATCTACAACATTCAAAACTTGCATAAAATGCAAACTTGAACCCTGGGTAAACATAGAATGAACTAATCTACTTAAAAGAAACAAAGCGTTTCTTAACTTCATATATAAAACTAAAACATTTGAAGATACAAATTCCTCCTTCTCTATCGTTTTTATGGCAAACAGTTAATATTATTCTCTCATGACATTTGCATCTTAATCACATACAAATTATTTTTATTAATTTCACAAAAATATATATCTATTTGATTTGTATAATTATATGTATTCAACCACATTCAAGACGTTTTTATAACTATACATTTTAGTATTTTTAGAAAAATAATATTTTATTAAAACACT
This sequence comes from Ampullaceana balthica, assembly GCA_944989445.1. Lineage (NCBI taxonomy): Eukaryota > Metazoa > Mollusca > Gastropoda > Lymnaeidae > Ampullaceana > Ampullaceana balthica. The sequence continues at coordinate 144,809 of CALYLW010001457.1, forward strand.
GTTTTTTTACAATTGTGTTAATAATAAATAATATTAATAATTCACAATGAAAACTCCACTATAAATCATGTGTTCATAAATCACCTAATAGCATTGCAGTTAAGATAATTAAATTTAATTTTTTCAACTTAATAATCGTTATTCATTGAAAACAATTTATTTAGCTTTTAAGCCTTAAATAAATATTTGAAAACATAAATACTGATGTTCCATATTTATATACAATATCTTTTAAATTAGATTTGATTATGTCATAACTATTGTTAGAAACTTATGACATTTACATACCTACACTCACATGTAATTATGTGACATATGATTATTATGATGGAACAATATTAGGTTTGGATCTCCAAATAAATATATTTATTATTACGTTTTTCAGGGCCAACTATACTTGAAGTAGTAAATTGCTCTGTTGCACCATGTGTATGGATAAATTAGATATTCATTTAAAGGATCCTTGATCGCCAGTAAATACATATGTAGTTTTGTAGTGGTTCCAGATAGCTCCCTTGAATGAGGGTAAGAGTCAAGACAAACAACCTCTATTTTATTTTACATATTTGATACTAGAAAAATCCCACTATCACTTGGCTTACAATAAGCTCCAAAATCATCACTTTAAAATAATATTTGGTATTAACCATGGCTTGAAGTTCAACTTGAATAATGATATAATGCCATTGTTTTTACTTGTAATGTTTGGATCAAGATTATTTGGTGCACTTGATGAAGACATGCTTGCCATTGATACAAACAATTTGGATAATCCCATAGCTGCTCAAAGTTTGGAGATCAATCTGTAACAATATTTGTTGTATTTTAGTAAGGCATATGTTCTTCAACAAAACACTGCCAAATAGGATCAGGTCTCATAAATTATTATTGAAATTGTTAAGTGATTATTCTATAAAATGAGAAGTCCTAAGTCTGTGGACTTAAATCTGAAAAAAACATAGGTAAAAATAATTTATTGTTTTAACTAATATTGCGGACAAAGCAAACTATTACTATGTCATAACTTATTATCTGTATGAATATCAATATCACCCTAAAATTAATATAATTTATTAAAATGTGTCATATTAGTGATTAGATAATATTTAAATTAATATGCATTTTTTTCACTAATATTAATATGACAAATTTTAATAAATTATATTAATTTTAGGGGGATATTGATATTCATACATATAATAAGTCATGACATAGTAATAGTTTGCTTTGTCCGCAATATTAGTTAAAACAATAATTTATTTTTACCTATGTTTTTATGCATATTAAAAATGCATATTAATTTAAATATGATCTAATAATATCTAATATTTTGTAGACAACTCAAAAACAAATTAATTTATTTTAATAATAATAAATAATAATGTGCTGCTTTCACAATAGTCTATAGCCCTGAATTATATAAGCTTTGAATTTGAAAATTAATTACATTATTAATAAATCTTAATAATTTTTTTTTAAACCTTTAAAGTGATACAAATTTCACTAACAAGTCAAAACTTCTACAAATGACAGTGATATTTGTCTAGATGTTCAATAAGTACTTAACTAATGTAAATTAGTTTACTTTAATAATAATTATTAGCCTTATTCTTAGTGGCCGTCCATAAAGTACGTCACGCTATTTTGGACCATTTTAAAATCCCCCCTGTCACAAACTCTCACAAACCTTGGACCCCTCCCCCCCCTAAAGTACGTCACACTTTCGAACAAAGATGTTGCTTTTTATTAACAAAATAATTAAAATTTATTTTTTTAAAAAGCACCGTGACGTCACCGATGGCCGGACACCCCCCTGCACCCTGTCACAAACTGCCACACTTTCTTACACCCCCTCTTCCCCTCTGAAGCGTGACTTACTTTATGGACAGCCCCTTATTAGTATTTAATTATCTTTTTTTCAAACACATATTAACTTACCTCAGTGTGTTAAGGCCAGCCTTTCTTCGGGAAAAATCGATATCCGAAATTGGTAGTTTTTTTGTTTTTTTTAATACGTGGTCTTATTCTATTTAATTTAATCTTCAAACAATTTTTTTAGGTCACATCCTGAATTTTTTTTTAAAAAAACGCTACTTGGACGCTGTGGCGTATCTAAACCTTTTGCAGCCCGGGGCGGTCTTCAATTTGCCGCCCTTTCTAAGTAGATAGCATCATGTATATATGTATACAATGATTTTTTTATTTATAACTATAAAAAAGAAGAAACGATCATGTTTTCATTAAAAAAACACACAATAAATTCAATAAGTATTATACTTGTAATCATAATGGACGTGACGTAAAATTATATCGCACCACAAAGCATCATTTATGACTTTTTATTTATGACATTATTTTGTGAAAATTAGCAGGATAAACACTTTAAAAAAAAATTAATTTAAATCTAATGAGATTAAGTATTAAAAAATGGTGTTTTTATAAGTTGCATCGTGTGGACGTCAAATAAGTGTATAGAAATTTTTAAAAAATAAAGGAATAGTGGCTATAAAATTGTATTTCTTCAAAATATGGAAACTATAAAATGTTTTAATTTAGTGTAATAGATATGCATGTCTAAGTTTGATTTATAAGCCTGATGAATGTTAATTTTCAAAATTCATATTTGTATTTTATGAAAGTGGCACGCCACTTGACTTCGGTCCCTACATTTAGGGATACAATTTCAATAGTTTGCTAGAATTCTACCACTTTTTATTTACAGTGAGCCTAAAAACCACTCATGACCCTAGTTTAGGCTAATCACCACACGATTTTTAAACTAATTTTAGAAAGCAGCGCACCAAATTACTGCACGAAAAAATAACTATTTGAGTCAATCAGCACTGCTTACAACACACAATTTTAAAAAAGCAGAGTGATGTCCCTTAGCGTTAGGCATCAGCGATAATTGAGCGTAAATATATATATGATTATACAATATCATAAAGAAATCAATAATTTTGTATTCTATTATGTAATGACGTAATAAGTCGAGCTATATAAAGCAATATTCATTTATTATCTAATGCCATCAATAATGTTTTTATCATGTTCCATAATTTAATTTAATCAAATTGTACTTAACTTGACTTCCATCTTCAGCTATAAAGATCCATGCAACTCCCTGATTCGCTGCTTACACTTACACGTCAAATGAGCACATTCCTACAGTGTAGCCGCTAATTTTGTACGAGCATAATTTTAACTATTTGTATGATGTGAATCAATCAAAACATCATAATACGTGTCATATCTATATTGGGAAATGTTCTATTTTGGACAAAAATCCAACACTAGTCATATATTTGTTTAAAATTAAAAATTAGCTAAATATCCAAAAACATGTCATACTCATGTTCAGATATGAATTAGTTAAGAAACAAATGTCGAAACCAAATAATGTTAACAATGTATGGACATGAACAAGTTTGCGCATAAACCTTAAACTCTTTTAATTATATCTGTATGTGAAATAAATATCTTACACAAACTCCGATACACAAGTCATTATTATTTTCAGAAATTTATCTCTTTAAATGAGATGACAAAACACGTGAACTTATTTTTGATAGTCAATTATTTCTTGTTATGAACAAAGATGTTATAAGATGTCTAAAATTAGTTTTATTAACACAGTAGTTGCAAAGGTTCTACACTCTTTTATTTGTTTAATTAAAACATTTCTAAAAAATAAAAAATTACTTTACTTCTATAATGACAACTTGATGATATGTCATTTTAAGATATTTTTTATCCTCGGTGGTGTGCAGTTTTATGAGTAGAAATGGCGTATTGTTTTTAATAATTACAGCCGGATCTCTCTAAGTCGAACTCAAAGGGACCATAAAAAACAATTCGACTCAAGGACTTTTCCAGTTAGGTAAAAGGGCTTAATAGGCGCAGATTAATGCTGGACAATGTTGATATTGAGAAGGGGGAACAGCCATCCCGTGGAGAAGGCTTGATAGGAAATAGAGGCGGTGTCTAATGTTTCGTATGAAAGGAGGTCGACTCGGCTTTGACATACCGACACCACTGAGAAAGCCACTCCCCCCCCCACACACACTTTATTCCCTCCACAATGGGATGGTGGTGGGGTAAGATTTTTTTTTATGAGTCACATCATGCAGCGAAGGGACTTCTTTTTCTTGCTTGGTTATTTGTTGGTCTCAAAATAGACGTTAACGTGGCTCTAAGGAACAAGTGTTCTGAAATGTCAAACCAGAATAGTTACCCAAAAGCCTTGGACAATTCGACTAAGGCAGGTTGGAAGAAACAAATCTTCGAGTGAAGGAGAACTAAAATACATTAGACTTATGGAATTGAGCCAAGACCTACAATTTATTCGATATAGGCAGGTTTTCTATTTAGGGAAGTTCGACTTAGCGAGGTACGTCTGTATTATAAAGTAATAAATACATAGGGAGTCACGTGAGCGAGATTACAAATACAAGGTAAAATTAAAATAAAAGTGAATTTTATTTCTATTCGTATATTCCTCGTTTTATGAAACCTTTGAACTAGCAAAAAATCATATATATGTAATTAACAATTTTTTCATTGGAATTAGAATATTTCGCGTTATATATCGCGGAAAAAGAATCCTTGCATTTGATAGACATGGTATCCCTAAATATATAGATCGAAGGTAAGTGGCATGCCATTTAAATATACAAGTGTTATTTCAACGTGACACTAACTGTTGATTATAATATGAGACAAGACGTGAATAACATGAAATCACTTAAATTTATGATTAACGTAATTTTGAATACACGTTGTTCTTAAAATCTATTTTATTACTAATACTATGTTAAATTTTTATTAATAATATTAGGAGCTGTACTTTAAAAATAATTGAAGTAATACAAGTTAATGACACCATGTCTCGTAGAATGGTATATTAAATTTTTATAAACAGTTTTAAAGAATCCCACAATCGAATCATTTATATTGCCAGCTAAGTTTTCTCCAATACAATGTCATTTTAAATAAAACTGTACCGGTGCTTTTTGGTGCGGGGATGACAGGAAATTTAATTTAATACATGAACGATTTTACAAAATAAATATCTTTAATTTGAAGAGATTTAACTGTTCTCATATTTAGAACACAAGACCTATGAATATGTCTGGGACAGAATAAACTCTACTGCGGGTCATTAAGAAACCATCATAACAACAATTAAGAGACGTAAGATGGCATTTTTCGGTCATGTACTGCGACAAGATGATACCCTGACAAAAATTATCCTTCAAGGCACTGTAGAAGGAGGCCGTCGAAGAGGTCGACAACGGAAAAGCTGGATGGACAACATAAAGGAATGGAAAGCGATGAAATTGCATGAATTATTGACCGCAGCTCAAAATAGTCATATGTGGTTATCGTTATCGGCAGATGTATCCATGCGCTCCCCCCAACGACTGCAACGGTCACGGGACTGATGATGATGATGAACTGTTCTTTACAGAAAAAATAATGCCCATTTAATAATTGGTTTTATTTGTCAAATACTGCTTATTCCAGTATACATTTCTAACGATTCTAAAAAGATACGCACATAATCACACATATACTCTGATTTGATTAGTTACGCAAACTAAAGTAGACAGTCTTCATCCACGATACATTTTAAAATCTTCATTTCCAGTTCTATCCCTTGATAAATATAATTATATATACATATATATGTATACATATATATAACTATATATATGATTAATAGGGGCGCGATACCAAAACAATCCTATGTATTTATCTGAATAGAAGGCTGATGTTCATATGCATATTTTGTTATCAATCCGAATGAACATAATTTAAAAGCAAAATACATGTATAAATAGCCTTAACTAGGGTCATGAGTTCTTATTAGACTCAATGTAAACCAGGAGTAGGAGAATGCTATCAACTTATTGACATTGTATACCTTAATTTAGGGATCGAAGTCAAGTGGGGTGCCACTTTAATATAACACTTGTATTTAAACTTCTAGGAGGTCGTGTAAATGTAAAATATAAACAAATATATTGTACATGTAATAAACACATTTTATAGTTTCCGTTTTGTACACAATTACAAGTTTAAAAACTAATACTGTCTTACAATTTTAATTTCTAAACATTAATTAAAGAACGTGCTATGCAACATTTAGGAAACACAATTTATTAATTTTAAATTTCATATTAATCAAATTAATGGGTTTTTGAAACTCTCATCTCGTTGTTTATCTTGCTTATTTTCAAAACATGATTCAAATAAAATTCATCAGAATCGGTGCCTTGTGGTGCGTCATTGAAGCGATATTATTTTATTGCACGTCTAATATACTAGTAATATTTATGTATTTTGTTTTGTGTGTTCTCTAAACAATAAGCACGTTCCTTCAATTTTATAGTTATAAATAGTAATTAAATTTATATATACATTTATATATATATATATATATATATATATATATATATATCAATTTATATCGTATGATTCTAATATTTCTTGATTGCACTTGATAAGAATTGCAAAAAAATAATATACAATAACAAAAGTAGACAGCATATTTTTACGCGATATACTGTAATTAACAAAAGAACGTTTAATAAATACAAGTCGGATGACCCATTGCAGGTTTTCACTCACATAAATAAAATATCAAATCTCGTTTTCTTTTCAATCTCAAACATTATTGTCAGGTATGAGAATCACTGTAGGTGAATGCATGTTGACATGAGTGAATACGAGTGCACGTGAAATGATTTTTAGTTAGTGATCTCTGATCACAGGTGTGTGTGGTCAGAGGGCATACGAGAGGTCAAGGGAGACAGTTGTAACAGCAATCAGTAAGACATGAGTTTTGAGCTGAGCCCAAAGACGGTCGAGTTGAACCGAGGGGCTATTAAAATCTAGAATAGAATATAATGTTGAGTTGTACAGAACAGTGTATTGAGAACGTGAATCGCTATACGGTACTGTTGATAGTCATTGTGTAAAGAACATGAATTGATATAAGGGACCTGTTATAGACAGTGTGTAGAGAACGTGAATTGATATACGGGACATGTGATAGTCATTGTGTAGAGAACGTGAATCGTTATACGAGAGCATTATCTAAGTGGCGAGCTACTTGTATTCTATCAAAATATAAAAGTTAATAACTATGATCAGAGTTCAGCCGAGTGAGGCCATCTGTACATTCCTACCATTTAATTTATAAAAGTGGATGTTATCAAAAGTCCGATAGATGGTGATGTAATTGTTTGGACTGTAGTTTAAATTACATTAAATATTATCTTGTAACCACGTGACTAGCGTAGCTACATACGATTGCTTCGGCGTAAGTTAGGTTCATATATAAAATTGATATATGTTCAGTTCTCCGTCCTTTAAACGCCTCGTTTTAAAATGGTGGTCATTGCTGAGCCTGGTTTCTAGCTACCAGATAATAGTAGCTCATCCTTGAGAAGTATCTGTTCAGAGCTTGATCACTGGACCCCTACAGATCTTCTAATTACACATGAATTAATTCTGTCCTTAGACTGGACCCCTACATCTCTTCTGTTTACACATGGACTACTTCTGTTCTTAGACTAGACCCCTACATCTCTTCTGTTTACAAACGGATTACTTCTGTTCTTAGAGACAGGAACTAAAACACTTGTCGAAATGTCTTTATGCTTTTGTGCCCCAAAACATTTTGATTTTATGTTATTAAAAATTCTTAGGACTCCTAATACTAAAGTCTTCAAGCCTGCACTAACAAATATCACTTCAAACAATCGAACCTATGTATGACTTATAAACGTGGCATGCGATTCTTTCACAATGTATATAAATCCATTGAGAAATCTCACGGAGATTTAGAAAGATTCGATAATAATATCAAATATATTTTCATTTGATGTATTAAGAAAAAAAAACATGGTAAACTAAACTACATTAATCGTCAGATATCGTTTTACGGTAGCATACATGGTGACACATTCATGGTGTCAATAGAGATATCGTTTTATGGTAGCATACATGGTGACACATTCATGGTGTCAATAGAGATATCGTTTTATGGTAGCATACATGGTGACACATTCATGGTGTCAATAGAGATATCGTTTTATGGTAGCATACATGGTGACACATTCATGGTGTCAATAGAGATAATCATGCAATATACAACCACAACAACAATAGTTAGCAATCAATGCATGTACACAAATAGGCTAGCAATGATCGCATGACACTTTAAAAAAATTGAAACCATATACAATAACTTCGTTCGATCAGCGAAGATATTGTAGGCTTTGGTTCTTTGATTTTTATTACATTTTGATAATCTTTTATCAAAAACACCTTTCTCTGGTTTTGTGTGTACAAACAGCTAAAGAAAAAAGGGCATGTCATCTGTTGTTTGAGAATCTTGTATCAAACACAACTTTCACCAGTGTGTGGCTATATAGTAGTATATAGAAAGCTAAAGAAAAAAAGGGCATGTCGTCAGTTGTTTGACCAAAGGGTTTCAAATATAATAAATAGACGACCATAACAAGGACGACCTACTGGCAATAAATAGAAGACTATAACAAAGACGACCTACTGGCAATAAATAGAAGACCATAACAAGTACGACCTACTGGCAATAAATAGACGACCATAACAAAGACGATCTACTGGAAATAAATAGAAGATCATAACAAAGACGATCTACTGGCAATAAATAGAAGACCATAACAAGGACGACCTACTGGCAATAAATAAAAGACCATAACAAGGACGACCTACTGGCAATAAATAGAAGACCATAATAAGGACGACCTACTGGCAATAAATAGACGACCATAACAAAGACGATCTACTGGCAATAAATAGAAGACCATAACAAAGACGATCTACTGGCATTAAATAGTAGACCATAACAAGGACGACCTACTGGCAATAAATAGACGACCATAACAAAGACGATCTACTGGCAATAAATAGAAGACCATAACAAAGACGACCTACTGGCATTAAATAGAAGACCATAACAAGGACGACCTACTGGCAATAAATAGAAGACCATAACAAAGACGATCTACTGGCAATAAATAGAAGACCATAACAAAGACGATCTACTGGCAATAAATAGAAGACCATAACAAAGACAAACTACTGGCAATAAATAGAAGACCATAACAAAGACGACCTACTGGCATTAAATAGAAGACCATAACAAGGACGACCTACTGGCAATAAATAGAAGACCATAACAAAGACGATCTACTGGCAATAAATAGAAGACCATAACAAAGACGATCTACTGGCAATAAATAGAAGACCATAACAAAGACAAACTACTGGCAATAAATAGAAGACCATAACAAAGACGACTCACCGGCTAAGCCCATGGATCAGTCAATAGTCTACCCTAACAAAGACGACCCACCGGCTAAACCCATGGATCAGTCAATAGTCTACCCTAACAAAGACGACCCACCGGCTAAACCCATGGATCAGTCAATAGTCTACCATAACAAAGACGACCCACCGGCTAAACCCATGGAGCAGTCAATAGTCTACCATAACAAAGACGACCCACTGGCTTTACCCATGGATCAGTCAATAGTCTACCATAACAAATATAACACAAGTTAAGATAAATTCAAGAAACAACAAATAAGCACAGTAAAACTCAAAAAAAAATTTATATGTTAGTTTGAAAAAAAAATCCATAATGTGTAATGAGAAATTAACGTTTTAAATTATTTACGAGGCACTTTTGACACATATTACATGAAGAGGAGAATGCGAATTATTTAAATTTGACCATGAGATTTTTTGTTGTTTTTTTGCTTTTTTCAATTATTTGTAGGTATTTTATTTCAAAATATAATAATGAACACACCATATTATCATATATTATAAACATATAAATATATACATACAATGGTAAATATATATAGATCTAATTCTCTTCGTGGTCGGACCCTGCGTGGCAACAAGAAGCTGCATGTGCAACAGATACTAATTTTAGAAAGTAGCGCACCAAATCACTGCACCAATGCATCAAAAGGTGTGCAAATTAAATATGCGCTGTAAAAAAAATTATGTGATGTCATTGTTTTCGCTGATATTTTAATTTTGTAAAAGGGAACAATGTAATAAAACAAACCCGTAAAAACAAAGTTTTTGACTATAAATCCCTTATATATGAGACATAACTAACAGTATTGATTATTTTCAAACATTTACAGACTGAATCGGTCTTAACTCAAGTTTGCTTCATAACCCTGGGGGGGAGGGTGAGAGGGGAAAAGTCTAGTCACCGATTCGCTTGACCGAGCTCAGCGTGACACGTAAAATGTAAACAAAAGCGCCGCGGTGCTTCGATGGGCCGCCTCAACGCGTCTACTCAAACTTTCACGTGGAAAAAAAACAATAACAAACAGTGAATTTGAATTACATACCTCATATAAGGATAAACTAAAAATGCATTAATTTAATTACGGTACGATCGATCGATCTGAAATTTTGATACAATGCATTGTTAGGTGAGTCGGGTCCGTGTGCCAAATTTCAGCTCGATCGAATCACTGGAAGTGGGTCATTTTCGACTTTTCTTTTTCCGCCCGCCCGCCCAAGACTGAGATGATGAGATGACCGGCCGCGAAGTTAATATAAGGGATTTAATAAAACAAACCCGTAAAAACAAAGTTTTTGACTATAAATCCCTTATATATGAGACATAACTAACAGTATTGATTATTTTCAAACATTTACAGACTGAATCTGTCTTAATTCAAGTTTGCTTCATAACCCTGGGGGGGGAGGGTGAGAGGGGAAAAGTCTGGTCACCGATTCGCTTGACCGAGCTCAGCGTGACACGTAAAATGTAAACAAAAGTGCCCCGGCGCTTCGACGGGTCGCCTCAACGCGTCAAACTTTCACGTGGGAAAAAAACAATAACAAACCGTGAATTTGAATGACATACCTCATATAAGGATAAACTAAAAATGCATTAATTTAATTACGGTACGATCGATCGATCTGAAATTTTGACACGATGCATTGTTAGGTCAGATGGGTCCGTGTGTCAAATTTCAGCTCGATCGGATCACGGGAAGTGGGTCATTTTAGACTTTTGTTTTTCCGCCCGCCCGCCCATGAGATGATGAGATGACGACAGAGAGACAGACAGAGACGGCCGCGAATTTAATATAAGGGATTTAAAAAGAGGATTTGATGATGGTTAATTATAACATCAAAAAACAAAGGGGGCGCCATAGTCGCCCTACAACCCCTATTATAAAATACTTTGTGTGCATTTCAGAAAGTTTAATATTTCGTATTGACCAAACAAGGACAAGTTAGTTGGGCTTTTGAAAAACATCGGCACGGTAGGCACCCTAAAAAGGTGCATTAAAGGGGTAAAAGAACTCTCCATGAGCAAGTCTGCGGCGTATGCTACGCCGCGGGGCGTCTAGTGGTAAATATTAAAGAGAATAACAATACAAATCGTCATCACTACTTCCTTTCACCATGCAGCACACTTAATGCCATGCAACAACATTTTATTTTTTTCCATCTTGACAAAAAATTATTTATTTTAAAACAAAATTTGACATGTGTGTTGGATATTTCTTCATTTGCTGTTTACAAGAAAAATTTTAAACCATTATTTCTGAATGTGTTTAAATGTTTTTAAAAACATGAAAACTAAATTTTAAAAAAGCCAGAGAGACATTATCTAGCCACTTTATCAAATGAGTTTTTAATTCAACTAGTCTGAAACATACAAATACATTAAGCAATGTATAGGGTTGAAATTAGAAATTATCAAAAAATAATCTGTATAACTAAAATAAAGTTTTATAAATTACATATTAGAAAATTAAATATAGCAAAAAGTATTTCATAGGTTTGATCAATATAATTGCAGTAACAACGTTTATAAACTTATAAAGTGACCCTTCGTTTAACGCTATTAATGTGAACCAGGGACCCCCGCAATTGGTGAAAACCCGCGAAATAGGGGCAGCAACTGTAAAGCAATACAACATAAGTTTCAAGTAATTTTATAGTGTGGTAAACGAAGCTATATGTGACATGATTATGATGAATTATTATGTGCAGTAAAGAAGATGACGATGAGGGTGAAAATGACTTTTACTACATGGCCGGTGACTGTATACTGTCTCCTCAGACGGCGGTACCATTTCCTGGGGTAGCTCTTCTAATATTACGACTGTATTTAAAACCAACGAAGCGGTGAATTTGAGAAAAATAAACCGTGACATAGCGAGGGATTTCTGTAATAAAATTGTTGTCAAGCATCAAATACCACGATAAACAATTCAGTAACACTAGAGAATGCTAATACTAACAGAAACAATGTGCACAAGGAACATATTGATTTGCACACTTTGTTATCATACTGAGTGAACAAGGTTTAAGAACTTTATTATTCTAAAAATAGCATGAACTAGGGTAATGAGTTCCTAGATGTCTCTGTGTATTCCAAGAGTGAGAGACTGTTAGCAAATTATTGTCATTGTATCCCTAAATGTAGGGACCGAAGTAAAGTGGCTTGCCACTTTCTTAAAATCAGGAAATGATAGTGTAACTGTAACTGCGTGAAAGGAAGTTAACAATACAAATAATCTACACTAAATACAGTCTTTTTATAGTGTATTAATAAAATCAATGATTACATTTTAAAAAAGTAAATGCCTGACTTAATTTTATATATATATACAACTTTTTAACTTGCATGCAATGTAACATTTAAGAAACACAATTTATTAATACTAAGTCTTATAGAATTTAACTTACGTATTAATAAAATAAATAAACACTTATTATTTATCTTACGTTATATCACAACACAATGTTTCATTAAATACATCCGAATCGGTGCTTTTTTCTGCATCATTGGTGCGATATAATTTTACTGCAATTCAGTTATGATAATACATATAATGGAATTTATTTTGTTTTGTATATAATAAACACATTTCTTTATTTTTATAGTTATAAAAATTATAATTATATACTTATACATAATTAATATATAATTATATATATATACACATGTTATTAAATATACTTCTACTACATGTGCATATTTATGTTTCATACTTTTGATGATGCTAAATTGTATAAATAGTATGCTTCTAATATTACGTGATTTCATTTGCTAACAATTCTAACAAAAATAACATATCCATTGATCTACACTACCAAAAGTAGAAATAATACATTACAAATATTATAGGGATATACTCCAGTTTGTTTTGGTTAAACTTTGGTAAATACATAGAGTCAATCGGATACTTTAGTAAATACATAGAGTCAGTCGGATACTTTATTAAATACATAGAGTCAGTCGGATACTTTAGTAAATACATAGAGTCAGTCGGATACTTTAGTAAATACATAGAGTCAGTCGGATACTTTAATAAATACATAGAGTCAGTCCGATACTTTAGTAAATACATAGAGTCAGTCGGATACTTTAGTAAATACATATAGTCAGTCGGATACTTTAGTAAATACATAGAGTCAGTCGGATACTTTAGTAAATACATAGAGTCAGTCGGATACTTTAGTAAATACATAGAGTCAGTCGGATACCCCATGACAGATTTGTTCTCACAAGAAACATAATATTAAATATAGATACATTCCTAAATCTCAAACATTATACCAATTTTAAGACTGATATTTGTTTACAGCAGTGGTTAAAATCAAGTTGACAGTAGGCTTTAGACGTTTTAACATACTATCTGTAATACCTTAGTGCCTTAGTGGGAGGAAATCATAGAATAACAGCTATTTATACTTCCGTATTCAACAACTGTGATTCTCTTATGACAATATTTTCTTAGACAATACAAAGGTAAATGAAAAATATCGTCAGCTTACATTAAGTTTTTAAAATTGTATGACTTCATCATATTTAGAAGGAAATATCATTAGCACAAGTCTATATTTCTCAATGCCTCCTATATCTTTCATTTCAAATAGATCGGATAATAATCTAAAAAATCACTTTAAGCTAATAATTATATAATAATTATATCATGTATAGTTATTGTATTATATTGAACAATTATATATCAAGTTATTTATAGACATTGTCCTGATGTTTTACTAACATAAGCTATATAAACAAAAGTTTTGGACTTGAATAAATGAAATTACGGACACTTCGACCCGGGACGTTCGACCACGCCAGTTCGACCACAGGACGTTTCGACCCCAGGACGTTTCGACACCCGTGAAATGTTTTTATTTATTCTTTTTTTTAAAATTATTATTTGTTTAAAATTTAAATTAATTTTTCGTATATTATCCATTAAAAATTAAAAACAGTATCTCCACTCCTATCCCAAACCAAAAACACTTAAAAAGGGCCTAAGTTTATTATTGGGTTTTAAAATGTATACATGTAAGTCCTTCAAAGATTTTCACTGTGATAACAAAAATAAATGAAAGTTTGTTTTTGTTTTTTTTGTTGAGATATTATTTTTAACATATATTAAAAGCTGAACGACGCACTTCGCAGGCGCTGCAACCATTACAAATCCGCGCCCTTTGCATTCACTTCTGCTTCTTGTGCTCCTTAACACGTGTATACCTCCCGAGGTGAAATACTTATTTTAATAAGACGTACAAAGTTGTCAGTATTTAAAGTTAATAAATTTCAATAGTTAAAACCGCCGTCTAGCAGACAATAACGTTCAAGCTGCTGGGTCCGTATGACCTGACTGAACGTTACGTCATTGTTGTTTACATTTTGTCCGGGGGTTTTATAATGACATGTTACGAAGTCAAAACTCAGTGACCACCACAGCACGCCGTGTGCTGGTGAGGGTTATAGGCTAGACTCAGTGACCACCACAGCACGCCGTGTGCTGGCGAGGGTTATAGGCTAGACTCAGTGACCACCACAGCACGCCGTGTGCTGGCGAGGGTTATAGGCTAGACTCAGTGACCACCACAGCACGCCGTGTGCTGGCGAGGGTTATAGGCTAGACTCAGTGGCCACCACAGCACGCCATGTGCTGGCGAGGGTTATAGGCTAGACTCAGTGACCACCACAGCACGCCATGTGTTGGCGAGGGTTATAGGCTAGACTCAGTGACCACCACAGCACGCCATGTGTTGGCGAGGGTTATAGGCTAGACTCAGTGACCACCACAGCACGCCGTGTGCTGGCGAGGGTTATAGGCTAGACTCAGTGACCACCACAGCACGCCGTGTGCTGGCGAGGGTTATAGGCTAGACTCAGTGACCACCGCAGCATGCCGTGTGCTGGCGAGGGTTATAGGGTAGGTAAATACAGTGAGTGGGGGCAGAGAGAATGTAGGCACCTTTAGAAAGGACTATCTGACCACATTGTCTTTTTATTGTCCGATTACAACGGACGGGGTGGGGGTGGAATTGGATAGGTTTGGAAGTACTTTCTACCTCAGAAGAATGGCGCATTGATCACAATCATGAATTCACGTTGAATGTTGACTGGTTGTCCATGTATATACAAATAACGATTTGAAACTGTATTTAATTTTTAATGGATAATAATTCTAAACTAAATTATTTTTATAGAAAAAATAATTTTAAAAATAATAAATTTTCAAAAAGCATATTTAAAAAAAAATAATAAAAAAATAAAAAATTCTACGGTGTAGATACGAAGGGGTCGAAACGTCCGGGGTCGAATCGTCCGGGGTCGAAACGTCCTGTGGTCGAACTGTCTGGGGTCGAATCACCCGGGGTCGAATTGTCACCTGTCGAACAATCCGTGGTCGTACCGACCGGGTCGAAACGTCCTTGGGGTCGAAACGTCCTGTGGTTGAACTGGCAGGGTCGAACCGTCCGGGGTCGAATCCACCGGGGTCGAAGTGTCCGACCACCGAACAAATGATAGACTATGTAACACCATTTAATTTAATAGACCTTCAAAACGTATGGAAGGAGATGCCTTGCATCCAATATTAATAGTGTTTACCCTGTCCCGCCTCAATCGATTTTCTAGTTATGTGTTTAAATAGTCAGAAACAAGCAGATATGAAGAACACACATTTAATATCCAAAATGAAAACAAAAACAAAAGTATTCAAAAGATACGTAACCCAATGTAAAATATATATACATTTTTTAATTGAACTAATCTAACTTTTAAAATATCTTATACAAATGGAGTGGGAGCTTAAATATAATTATTTTTGTTACACGCGTTTAATTCATAGAAAGATATAAAAAAAAATGTACCTGCTTGCTAAATTGTTATTTAAAACTCAAATAGAAATTGGTCAACAAAACACAAAAGAAAAATTAACGACACGGCATATAAATTACTTTATAAAAGCTTGAGCTTTTTACTAGCAACGCAATTGAGCGGTGCCGGTATTGGGCCAGGAGCGCCAGTGCTGATTAGCAAAGGGAACCGCGAAGAACACAGCGGACGCCAGCTCTGAGGAAACCTTCCAGTGGAAGTCACACCCTTGGTAGGTCATAGATGAACCCCCGCACTGCGGCGGTCCTAACCATTGAGACTCGTGTGCTTTGCGGGGTGGCGCAAAAGTGGTAGCGGGTCGATGTAGGGAATTCCACCCCTCCTTGTGAGGTCATTTTGTGGCAGGCATTTTCGACTGTCTGGATGCCCAGGTGGCCGCTTCATTTCAGAAGCGACCTCTTGCTGTTGGGTTCTCACCTGTTAAGTCCCCTTGGGGGCCAGATATCTGAGAGGGTATTCCGGGAAGACCCATAAATAGCACTAGGCTCGGGGCTACTGATTTTCTTCCACATGTAGGTTTATTTGTGAAGTGATCTAAAACTTAATTGGAAATTATTTATTTTAAATATTTATGCATTTTTAAAATTATTAAGAAAATATGTCAGTAGAGTACATTCACTAATTGTTACTTTGGAAAATGTGTTATATTTTGTAAGTGTATAAATAAAGTTTTCGGTCATTACCTTTTTATTTAATTGTCTCCAAAAAGAGACTCGACCTCAATCTAATACATAATCGCCATACTTGTGCGTGTGTGTCCCCCATCGAAAGGCGTTCAAAAAGGCACTCGAAAGGCGCGCAAAAAAGGCGCGCAAAATTATAAATAAATTAAAAATGTTCGCCGTAAAAAATATTATTTGACGTCATTGTTTTAGCACAGAACGTCAATTACCGAAAAAACGCACGAACCTGAGACGTTAGCATTTGTGTACACACGAACACACATTTGTTTTGAGTTTAACATCGGCCACCAGCCTATGCGTGTGTGTGTGTCTCCGTTATAAATCATGATGTAAGTCACCACCAACCGGTTGATGTCGGTCTTCGGTTCTGGACCCACTGCCAAATGCATTGCTGCACCGCATTCAAGGTACAACACCGTTCTCCTACGCCTGTACCCATCGTCAATGTCACGTTCGCATTGCTTTACTATTTCTTCTTCAACTTCACACATTTACAAACAATCGCGTGTTGCCACGAGAAAATTATGCCTCGAAAAAGATCATTCGATGAAGCCGAAATTGTCGATAGAAAACTTCGCAGAAATGAACAAAACAGGAATCGAAGAAGAACAGAACAGAAACACACGAGGAGGCATTCCAGCGACGAGAAACGCGAAACCAACAAGATCGCATTCGAAGAGCAAGTGAAACCGACGACCAACGGTCCCGTAGACGGGAAGTAGCAACCACTAATGAACGATGTCGGTCAGCAACACTCCGGGAAGTACCTGCACCTCATCTGAATGGAGCGACCGGAAGGGACGTCATGAATGACAACCTCCAGCAACATTTCTGTGGCAATTTACAATTGCTGTGCACATTCTGCGGTGCCAAACATTTTCCTAGCGAACATCCTACGGACAAATTATTTACCACGTGCTGCCAGAAAGGAAAAGTGACGCTAGATCCCATCCGCATATCACCTTCCTGAGGACGCTCATGACGGGGGAACACGAGCACTCCCAAAACTTCATGGAGAACATCAGGTCTATTAATAGCGCCTTAGCCTTTGCGTCAATGGGTGCTAAAATCGATCCTCCTCCTGGATACGGGCCCTACTAGTTTCGCATCTACGGACAGATTTACCACAGATCTGGGGCTCTGCATCCTGACAATGATGATCGTCGTCAATTTGCTCAGCAGTATATCCTTGATCCTGATGAAGCTTCGGAACAAAGGATGCAAATGCGACCTGAGTCTATATGCAACCGCGATCTCATGGCGCTCCTGAGCTCATTTATGACCGACAACAATCCATTTGCAGATGCATGCAAAATGCTGTGTGAAGTGGAACAACAATGTCTGGCGGAAGCAGCTTTACGGAATACACTACCTACAACTGTGTTACTGGCAATCATTTATGATAGAAACGGTGACCAAAGGCGTTACAATGCTGAACGGTCCAATGAAGTGGCTTTCGTTTTCCAAAATGCGGATGGAGAAACTCCTCTTGAACCGGACATCATAATACACTGCAAAACAATTTCACACACAAGTAAAACACAAAGAATCAGCATTCTCTACCCCAGCTTAGATCCCATGGTCTACCCTGTTTTATTCCCGTATGGGGATCAAAGCTGGACACCAGATATTAAACTTCAATATAATCCTATGAGTATAAGAAGCTTGCGTCGGCAATCACCCACGAATCCCAGAACAAGAGTCACTCAAATGCAGTATTACGGCTACCGATTTGCCATCAGAGACGAATTCAATCCTTTCCTGAGTGCTGGAAAACTCACCCTCCAATATTTTGTGGATAGCTACATCAAAACGGAGGGAAACAGACTCAATTTTGTGCGACAAAATCAGTCAATACTTAGGGTAGAAAAGTACACTGGCTTGATGGATTTCTTGCAAACTGAAGCGAGACAACAAGGCCTTATGCCAGGCCAGACACTAATACTTCTTTCATCCTTCCAGCTAAGCCCCAGGAACATGCTCCAAAATTATCAAGACGCCATGGCGATTGCTAGAAAGTATGGGAAACCTGACTTCATCATCACAATCACATGCAACCCAAAATGGCCTGAAATTGTCACCAATTTACCCCAAGGCCAATCAGTGGAATTTCATCCAGATTTGGTCACACACGTTTTCAAACTTAAACTGGATGCTCTTCTAGATGACATTGGAAAACATCACGTTCTTGGAAAACCAATAGCAAAAATACATGTCATTGAGTTCCAGAAACGTGGGCTTCCACATGCTCACATACTATTAATTTTAAGCAGCGAGGACAAGCCTAACGACGATGAACAAGTGGATAGAATGATTTCTGCAGAAATACCAGACAGTGCAACACAGCCTCGACTGCACGAAATAGTCACCAAACACATGATTCATGGACCCTGTGGGAAACACAACATGAAGTCTCCATGCATGGTTGATGGATCCTGTTCGAAGAATTTTCTGAAGCCGTTCTGTGAAGAAACAATCATTAATGTTGAGAGTTATCCCAAATATAGGCGACGGAACAATGATGTAACAGCAATCGTCAATAGCCGAGACATTGACAACTCATGGGTCGTTCCTTACAATCCGTACCTCAGCCTCAGGAGGGATAATTGCGAGTGGCCCAGGGTGGGCGTGTAGAGAAACCAGATTATATGTTGTATATGAAAGACGCCAGGAATATTGTAAATGAACATTCTCAAGGTCAGGTCTGACTCCACGCCAGTCTTATAGATGAAAGAATCAACATCAGCTTTACAATTTATGTCGGACAATCAAAAGGGTGAGAATTATGGGACTGGACATTAGGAGGGGAGAATTATGGGACTGGACATTAGGAGGGGAGAATTATGGGACAGGACATTAGGACGGGAGGATTATGGGACTGGACATTAGGAGGGGAGAATTATGGGACAGGACATTAGGAGGGGAGAATTATGGGACAGGACATTAGAAGGGGAGAATTATGGGACAGGACATAAGAAGGGGAGAACGACAGTCGCAGTAGATGGAGACCGGAGTGCAGCAGTGGGCAGAAGATTTTAGAACAAGTGAAGCATCCAGAATGGATGATAAATAAATAGAATAGTTATTTGAGTTTTGGACGTCTTTGCTGATGATGAGGTTGAGCAAGAACAAGTGAAACTAGTGAGACAAAGTGAAATACAAATGTAATATAATAAAATAATTTTAAATTGATAGATTCATAACTAAACATTATTTCGGGTCTGTAAAGAACTCTCTTATCTAAAGGATCTCGTGTGGTTACATTGATTGCGCATTAAAATTATATTTATATTTCCACTAAGCACCGCACTATAAAGCACCAATATCGACGTATTTAATATCTAATTAATTATTGTTGTTGTGAAAACTAATGTTAGAATATTAAGAATTTGAACTTATTTATTAAAAGAAATTATTAAAATATAATTTACAATTCTATGAGATTCCATTAATAACTCACGTTGCTATACGTTTTATTTGATTGTAATAAAGAAGATTAATTTACGATATAAAATTAGAAAATAAAATATATTTTTTATAATAGGTACAACATTAATATTAAGAAAACAAGTAAAATTTTAAATTTAATTTAATACGTATGCATTTCTAACAATTTTACAGTACAATCATTTACGACTGGTCTGTTAATGCAGAGAAAGCTAATCTGGTTTATTAAAGTGCATGCCACTTGGCTTCGGTTCCTCAATGAGGAACAAAATTTTAATGAATTATTATAGTTCTCTTATCACCGATATGCCTTTGATAGCATTTTAAAAGCAATTTCCCTTGGGAATTGCGTTTATAGATTCGAAATGTCTGGCCAGTATTCTCAAGCTTTCAACAGCATCTCCTCCTGAACCATACCAGAAAGGGGGTTCGGGTCTTTTGCAAATATGTTAAGGGGGTCTCAAGGATGTGCACGGGCCAAAAGAATTTCCGAAAAGATTTACTGGATTTCTCGGAAAATAAAAATTAAAAAACCCCAAAAATATCAGTATTTTGTCATTTCTCGCCATCCATAAAATCTATCGGTTCAAACAAACGCCAAACGACATCTAATAATATTTAGAACAATGTTGGAGGAGGAAGTTTTGAAAAATTTCTTTTCGCACGACTTCCGTAAATTTTAGCAGCAATTTGTAGATAGCAATTGTTTTGTTTATTTTAAAATTATTGATTTGAAATGACTTTTAATGTAATCTAGAATGATAGTAAATGGGGTTTTCCCGCTTTGTGAATGCTTAATGCTTATGTTAGATTATTGCGCGATGCGCATTAATATTGACACATTATTGGTGTGAAGTAGCGTGAGGGGATATGACGTCATATTGTGTTTACTTTTAGAACTACTTATATGAATCGACTTTTAATGTAATCTAGAATGATTACCCTTGAAATGCCTTGAATAAAATAGTCGGAAATTCTTTGCTAGAAATTGAGTTTAAATACTCATTCGAGTTTTTATTACTTGTTTTGTTCAATTTACTGGGTTTTAAAATAATAATTCCAGACATTACTCACAAATAGTAAATTCAAGATAAAAAGGAAAATTAAACTTGACTTGACTGTCCAACACTCTAATTAACACTCGACTGTCCTACACTCAATTTAACACTCTACTGTCCTACACTCTAATCATTACTTGACTGTCCTACACGCCAATAAACACCTGACTGTCCTACACACTAATAAACACTTGACTGTCCTAAAATCTAATCAACCATTGACTGTCCTACACTCGAATCAACACTCGACTATTCTTGACATAATATTATGATGTCCTTCTATGTGCTAAATGTTTGAGATAAATGACTTAATTCACTACCTGCCATGGTATTAAGACGTCATTCTATGTAGTAATTTGTTTTGTAAAATGGCATAATTCACTACCCCGAATTAAAACTTAATTTTATGTACTTATCAGTTAATTTAAATGTAATAGTTCACTACCCAGTATAAAGATGTCATTATATGTGCTATTCATTTGAGTTAAATGTCATAGTTCACTACCTAGTATAAAGATGTCATTATATGTGCTATTCATTTGAGTTAAATGTCATAGTTCACTACCTAGTATAAAGATGTCATTATATGTGCTATTCATTTGACTTAAATGTCATAGTTCACTACCCAGTATAAAGATGTCATTATAGGTGCTATTCATTTGAGTTAAATGTCATAGTTCACTACCCAGTATAAAGATGTCATTATATGTGCTATTCATTTGAGTTAAATGTCATAGTACACTACCTAGTATAAAGATGTCATTATATGTGCTATTCATTTGAGTTAAATGTCATAGTTCACTACCCAGTATAAAGGTGTCATTATATGTGCTATTCATTTGAGTTAAATGGCATAGTTCATTATTGGGAACTCTCAAACTATCCTTTTACTTTTCAGATACAGTTGAAATGTTACGATACATGTTAAAAATCAGCATGTAATTAACGTTGTAACATCAGTACCATAAAGTTTACTTTAAGATTTTCCTAAGTAAAACAGTCAAATAGATGTAGTAAAAATAAACTAAAATGTAACACACAAATACAGCATTCGACAATATTCATATTGCAAATACAATCAATGCATTGCATAAAATAGGTTTCTTCTGCATTTTTGTGCAACTATCAGCTGAGAAAAAAAAATAAAGATTTATAGAATAATTTCGTACGTCAGCTTCATTTGAATTTAATAGAGTTTATAATTTTACTTAAATGTAGATTTTTGTTTCAAGCATTGATCTTTTATTTGTAACATTTAATGTTTTCTGTCTCTTCTTCTATTATGTACTTTGGTAAGTTTAATGCTTTCTGTCTCTTCTTCTATTCTGTACTTTGGTAAGTTTAATGTTTTCTGTCTCTTCTTCTATTCTGTACTTTGGTAAGTTTAATGTTTCTGCCTCTTCTTCTATTCTGTACTTTGGTAAGTTTAATACTTTCTGCCTCTTTTTCTATTCTGTACTGTGGTAAGTTTAATGCTTTCTGTCTCTTCTTCTATTCTGTACTTTGGTAAGTTTAATGTTTTCTGCCTCTTCTTCTATTCTGTACTTTGGTAAGTTTAATGCTTTCTGCCTCTTCTTCTATTCTGTACTTTGGTAAGTTTAATGTTTTTCTGCCTCTTCTTCTATTCTGTACTTTGGTAAGTTTAATGCTTTCTGCCTCTTCTTCTATTCTGTACTTTGGAAAGTTTAATGTTTTCTGCCTCTACTTCTATTCTGTACTTTGTTAAGTTTAATGCTTACTGCCTCTTCTTCTATTCTGTACTTTGTTGTGTTCGTGTGCCCATATATCTATATAATGTATGTATCTCTGATGAATTATATATTTTTTATGCTTTAGTAGTTAATATATTTTGAAACTTTAATGTAAATACTTATGTTTATTTATGTATGCTGATAAAGGTATTAGCTAAAGTGTCCACTTATGTACTGTTCAATTAATAAGGTTTTAATATATTGTTTTAATTACACAATTTGTTGGTGTATTTTGTTTTTCCTCTTTACTTCAAGGACCGGTATTGATGTCTTAAACTTAATTTTTTGTGTAGCACTTATGTGGGGGAGATAAATGTGTAGCACTTATGTGTGGGAGATAATGTGTAGTACTCAGGTGAGGGAGATAAATGTGTAGCACTTATGTGTGGAGATAAATGTGTAGTACTTATGTGTGGGAGATAAATGTGTAGCACTTATGTGGGGTAGATAAATGTGTAGCACTTATGTGGGGGAGATAAATGTGTAGCACTCAGGTGGTAAATTAAATGTGTAGGTTTCACCCACGAGCTTTTTTATAACGGTCAAATTTGATCACTTTTTCAACATTTATAACTTATAACTTTATAACTTAATATTAAGTATGTATTTATTCATCTGGACAACAAAGCTTCTTTTAAAATTTTGCTTTTTATCTTAATTTAACTAATTTCAAGAATTTTCTTGAATTGTTATATTAAAACCCAATAAAATGAGAACAAAATGCCAATATGACTATAGACTTATTGGTGACAAGATCAAACCACTTACATGACTATAAACTTATTGGTGACAAGAATAAACTACCAATATGACTATAGACTTATTGGTGACAAGAGAATCTGAACAAATTCAATTAACCTTGTATTATTCACTAAGCAATCGAAGTCAAGAGGCGTGCAGTTGAATAAATTTGATTAGCTTTGTCTTCCTTTTTTTTTATTATTTTTTTTTATTTTTTTTTAAATAATAATTTCATTGTTTTAATAATTATAAAATACAGACATTAAAATCGTTATTTAACCTTAAAAAGTTAAATTCATTTACTAAATGTATGTTACACTCACTATAAAATGTACTTAATGCAAATTATTAATCAAATGTTTTATATCAATTTAAATTTGAGTATCAAAGTCAATTTAATTAATTTTTTTCGACGTTCAAGTTACCAATTTTATGAAACGTTAGAAATAACAAAAACAACATGTAAAAGAGTTTTTAAAATTAACGTCAACCGATAAGTTTGAAATACATTGAATTTCATTGTATCTCTAAATGTTGAGGGATCGAAGTCAAGTGGCGTGCCACTTACATATTTTAAATTACATACATATTTTATATGAATTCACATATAAATAAAATAAAATACAAATATTTGATTATAACAAATAAAATGTACATTATATATTATTTCTTAAACATAAAAACCTTAACTATCTTCTGTTATGTTTAATATCATGTTTTGAATTGTATGTCTAAACATGTGTTCTAATGTTATGTTTGTGTAACTGTGGTTATGGAAAAATGCCTTAAGTCTGTGATGCCATATGTGTTTTCTGTACTGTGAAAGTATTTTTAAGCTTATAGTTTGTTGTTTCTTGTTTATAGAGTCTGGTATTATGTTTAGTGTTATTGCTTTGTCTATATCTACCTTGTGTATTGTGCCTGCTTGTATGAATTGTTGGAGTGTGTTTTTAGTTTGTAAAATTGTATTGCATGTGAGATATAAATGTTGTTCAGTCTCATCAGCTCCTGACCTACAGAGTGGACAGCCTATTCTTGCCCCTCTGTCTTTATACTTTCTTGATGAGACTGGTGTTGTATTGTATATTGTCTGTATGTTATTTCTTTTTCTTTATTTGGTATTTCTTTGATATGTGTATTTTTAAAAGTTTCCTCAGTGTTTGTAATTCCATAAACTTGTGTCCATTTAATTCTATTGTTTAGAGGTGTTGCTTGTCTTTTTATTAAATGTGTATATATTTCTTTGGTTGTTTTGTGTAATACTTCTTCATTACCTTTTATTGCTTTGATGCATGCTGTATGAAATTGTGATTGATTTCTACCCATGTAATGTGCAGTGCTGTTATCAATTGCTATTAAATGTCCTATTCTGATTCCTAAGTAATAATGTGTGAATGTATTTTCTGATCTTTTTTTAATGGCTTGTCCTATAAATTTTGTTCTGAGTGCTTGTATTTTTGTTTGTATGTCTTGCAAGTTTATTCCTCCATTTAGCTTAGATTGTATTAGTGTTTTATGTTTGATATTGTGTATTGTTCCTTGGAATATGTATTTAGTTATGTGTGAGTTAATTTCTTTTAAAATTATTGTTGGGGGTTCCCATATTGTTCCTGTATATATTGTTTTGGGGATGACATATGTGTTTATAATTGTGCTCCTTCCAAAAATTGTCTGTGCTGTGTATTTGTTTCTGTCAATAATTTTTTTAATTGATTGTTCAATATTCCTCCATATTTCATTGTTCGTCTGTGTTTGATTATTGGAATAAAAGATCCCATAAATTCTAAGACTCTCCTTCCTAATTATGCCTAAGGGGAAATCTAGTCTATCTTGCCACCTACCTATCCCCATAATTTCAGATTTGTTTACATTAATCTTGGACCCACTACCTTTTCCAAAATCTTGAAAAAATGAAATTATTTTGTGAATTGACCAATCATTTGTGGGGAAAAATACCGTGTCATCTGCATAAGCAATCACTTTAATATCTCTGGCTCCAGGGATCCCTATTCCTGTAATGTTTTTCTCCATTCTGATTTTCTCTAGAAGTGGCTCAAAGGATAGAATATATAGATAAGGGGATAAAGGACACCCTTGTCTAACTGATCTTTTAATTGCAATGTTTTTTGAAATTATATTATTTATTATCAGATTGCTGATAGGCGTTCTGTATAGAATTTTAACCCAATTACAAAAATACTCCCCTAATTTATTGTGTTGTAATATCTTGTGAAGGTATGCATGGTCTACCCTGTCAAAGGCTTTTTCCTGGTCTAGTGATAATATGCATGTTTGAATTTGTTTTTCACTTGTATATTGAATAATGTCTCTGATTAAATGATTGTGGTTGTTGATGTCCCTGCCTTTAATACTGCATTGTTGATTGACATGAATGAGAGTATTTAAATGTGGTTTTAGTTTATTGGCTAATGTTTTAATAAGAATTTTATAATCTGTGTTGAGTAATGATATGGGCCTGCAATTTTTAAGTTGTGTTTTGTCTGTGTCTTTCTTTGGTAGAAGTGTGATGTATGAAGTGTTCATTGAATTTGGTAGTTCCATGTTGTTGTAAGCTTCTTCTAAAGTTGCATGTAATATTGGGCCCAGTGTTGTAAAAAAGAAGTTGTCAAACTCTATTGTTAGTCCATCTGGTCCAGGTGTTTTGTTTTTATTCATGTTGTGTAGTGTCACTTTCGTGTCCTGTAGAGTAAATGGTTTGTTCATTTCCTTTGTTTGATCATCCTGCAGTGCTTTTGTAATTTTTGTGTACTGAACCTGTATATTTGCATCAGTTTGTTCAGTTGCAAAAAGTTGTGTATAGTAATTTTCAAAAGTTTCAACAATCTCTTTGTTGTCAGTTTGTGTTCATCCTTCTGTGTCTATTATTTGTCTTATCTGTCTGCTTTTTTGTATGTTTTGTTCTATTGTTAAGACCTGCTTAGTAGGTGCTTCTGTGTAGTTTGTGGGTAATCTACTTCTAACTTGGGCACCATTGTATTTATGCTGTTGAATTGTTTCTAATTCTTCCTCTAATTCTTGTATGGCATGATTTGTTGGGTCGTTGTAGTTTTCTATTGATATTAGTACTTTTAGTTCCTCTTCTCGTTTTCGGATTTGACTGTGTAGCTGAGTTGCAATATTTTGTGTGATGTGTTTAATTGTAGATTTTAAAAGTTCCCAGTGTTGGCCTAAATTTGTAGTTGGTATTATGCTGTATTGTTGAATTATTTTTTTAATGATGTCTGTGTAGTGGTTGTTTTCTAAAAGTGCATTGTTAAATTTCCAATGGGGGGATTTTTTAATGGTATTGATCTTTGTAGTATTGATTGTAATTTTTTACCCCTTTGTGATCTGTAAAGTTTAATGTTTCTTTAACATGTTTTGCTTCATTAATTGTGTCTGATTTTGGAATGTAAAATCGATCTAATCTTGACTGAGTATTGAAAATATTATTCTTAAATGTTGTTTCTTTTCCTTCTTTATGAAGTGTTCTGTATGCGTCTACTAATGTATATGTATTTGTTATGTATTGTAACACTTCTATCCCCGTTGTTGCTTCTACTATTTTTCCTTTCCTATTGGGGTTGGTTGTATCTAGAGGGCTTGTGATATAATTAAAATCTCCTCCAAAAATAATCTTTTCTCTCTTAAATAAATATTTCAAATTTTTAACTAGTGTATTGTAAAACAAAGGTTTATCTTTGTGTTTTGCTGGAGCGAATATGTTTACAAGTGTGTAATTATCTTTCTTGTCTGTAATATTAAGCGTGACCATTCTTCCTTCGTTATCCCTGTCTTTATGTGTTATTTCCCATCTATCAGATGTCTGTAATATTCCCACTCCTTTAAATCTACCAAAGCTAAAGTAACTGTTTTTCATTCCTAAGGCCTTAGTATACATATGGGCATCGTGTTCTGTGGTTATATTTGTCTCCTGTAAAAATATAAAATCAATGTTGTGTTTTTTTACTAGGTTAATTATGTGATGCTCCTTTTTGTTACAAGTCTTCCTTACAAAATGTTTAGAAAGTCACCCGTATTGTATAATTGTTATAAATGCATACACATTAATATAAATATAAAAAGTTACTAGTTTTCTGAAATTTAAGTGAATGTGTTTTTTTTAAAACTCAATTTTTTTTTCTAATTTTATAACGTAAATCATGCCTCTAAAATACAATCAAATAAATCTTATAGCAACATTAGTTATTAATAGTATCTCATAGAATTGTACATATTTTAATAGTTATGTTTTGATACATAAGTTCCTATTCTTAATATCCAAAATTCGTTTATTCAAGTACCATAATTAATTTAATATTAAATACATCAATATTGGTGCTTTTTGGTGTGGGGCTTCCCGGAAATATAAATGTAATTTTAATGCACATTCAATATAATTACTTGAGATCTTTTAATAAAAAAAGTTATTTACAGACCCGACATAATGCATAGTTGTGAATCTATTAAATTAAAATTATATAACATTTGTATTATATCATGTAGAATTGGACTGCGATGAAGCTTTAAAATAAAATACTAAATTCACAAACAAATTGTGTAATGAAAACAATAAACTTAAGCTTTATTATTTTACTAATACAAATATATTAGTAAACATAAATTATAATGTTCCTACTGTCATCTGTACAATTAACATACTGTACTAACATAGGAAGGAAACATTATTTTTTAAATTATTAAGACATAATATATAAAGAAAATAGTTACGTAAAGATAACAAAAAATAAATGACAACAACAAACCAACAATGACACAGATTATAAGAAAAAGGAGGAAGTCTTAAAAGTGAGAGTGATAACCACAACGGGAAAAACATTCTACAATTAGGTAAAATTGTGAATAAGATATATTCCATATGGAGACAAATTACTAATTCGTTTTGTAAATCTATTTTCCATGTTGTATTAGAGTTGATGGAATGACCAGTTCCTGATATACTTCATAAATGATGGAATGACCAGTTCCTGATATACTTCATAACTGATGTGATGACCAGTTCCTGGGATACTTCACAGTTGATGGAATGACCAGTTCCTG
Source organism: Ampullaceana balthica (assembly GCA_944989445.1). Taxonomy (NCBI): domain Eukaryota; kingdom Metazoa; phylum Mollusca; class Gastropoda; family Lymnaeidae; genus Ampullaceana; species Ampullaceana balthica. Next base: position 173,814 of record CALYLW010001457.1, read on the forward strand.
AGATACTTCATAACTGATGTGATGACCAGTTCCTGGGATACTTCACAGTTGATGGAATGACCAGTTCCTGAAATACTTCACAGTTGATGTGATGCCCAGTTCCTGCATTAAGAAAGTTCAACTCTTTTCTCAAGTAAGAAATGCGTTTTGTTTACATTTTAATAAAATTATACAATACTTCATATTACGATGCCTGATAGCATGGTCAATTTCTACTTAAAGTTACAATCTATATAAATATAGATGGATTGATTTTTTTTTCATTTTAAATTTTTGTTGATAATATAAAATTGGTTTATGAACAAGTTGAGACAAGTACATGACATTATACATCCTTAATGAAACAATACATGTCCTTTATTTTTAATCCACGTGTACGATATATTTCTTTTTTTTTAATATCGTTTTGTAACGTAATACTCGAAGAAATATATCTAATTTTAAAGTATAAAATCATAAAATTATACCGAGTCGTCAAGAAATAAATAAAATTATATGTTAAATCTTATTGACCTAAGTCGAGCTTTATAAAGCAAAAGCAATTAATAATTCTTTGGTCATGTACCATACTTTAATTTAATAAAATTGTAGTTAAGTTGACCGCCACCGCCTGCTATAAATACCAATTACATGTCCGTATTCGCTCCATTCAAGTCAAACAATTGCATACCCACAGTTTTGTCGCTAATCTTATTATATAAAAAACTTTAAATATTTGTACGATTTGAATAATTCAAAACATCATCTAAAATAATTGTCGTAACTATAGTGGTAAATTTTCTAGTTAAGTCGAAATTCATTAAACTATTCAAATGTCTGTCTAAAATAAAAAAATAAAATAAGCAAATTTCCACACAAAAAAAACTTGTCATGTTCATGTTCAGTTATGAATCCCATAAGAAAAAAAAGGATCTGTACCAAGTAATGTTGATGATGTCTTAAAATGAACAAGTTAAGGCATAATCCATATCTTGTTTAACAATATCTTGAAAATAAATAATTTAGATCAGTGGTAGGGTAATTTTTTGTCTGAGAGAGTCATAAACACGTCATATTTTGAAAAGTAATTCCGCGAGAGCCATAAATTATTTTTAAAACTAATAATTCAAGTAAATGTGTGCATTTTTTGTAACTTCAACACTAGAGGCACAACAATTATGTATCTGAATTGTTTTAAATATCATTGTTATGCTGTTTTTTTTTAATTATCCAATTAATATAAAGATCAAATGAGTCTGCATAAATGTGTTTTTTATTAAATAAACGAACATTTGTCTGAGAACCAGATGTTGACCTCAATAGAGCAATATCTGGCTCGCGAGCCATGTTTTCCAGACCCCTGCTTTAGAGACTAGTTGAGTATATTCCCACGATAGTAAATAAAGTAATGGGGGTGAGACTGCAATCAGGCTTTTAAAAAGGTAAATGCATAAAATAAAAACAGGGTATTAGTAGGCCTGACAGGACGTAACACAACAGCGAACGTTTCGGCAAAGAGCCTTCTTCAACGGACAAATAGTACACAAATGAAACGAATAAAACTAAATAATAGAAAAAAAAACACTTAGCTGCGGTGAAATCCAAGTAGTCCAGTAGAGATAAAGCAAGGAGAGAAAAGTATGTGTTCGCACTGACAAGCTGATTGATTGGCCACACCCACCCTTTCCTTTCCTATTTAAGCTCTTACTTTCAAGAATGACTCTATACGTGATCGACTGAAAGTCTTCACTGCTCGGCATTTAACCTATTGAAGTATGACTCTATACGTGATCTTAACAAATATTCTGTATCATTTTCTTTGAAAATATTTATTGTTTAGAATTTAAAACTTCATTCCTGTATATTTAAAATTATTGAATTGTTTTTATCTTAATAATAAACCTATCACAATACCTCTGTGACCTTCTCTATTCTATCACAATAACTCAGCGACCTTCTCTATTCTATCACAATACCTCAGCGACCTTCTCTATTCTATCACAATACCTCAATTACCCACTCTAATTTTTACACTGTCTCAACTTCTTCAAGTATCTAAACATGTCTTAACTCTCCTAGTCCGCTCTATTCTTTCTCTTCTCTCTCTACCGAATAACTCCCCACCCACACAAACACTATATATATATATATATATATATATATATATATATATATATATATATATATATATATATATATATATATATAATATATTCCCTCAATTTCTTTATATATTTTGTAAGAACATATATTATTTTTTTAATGGACCCAGTAATATATTTGGGCTCTTTTGTTCAAATATTTTTAAAAGTAATCTAAGACGAGAGACAGCAAAAAGTGTATATGTTGTCGAGGGATTAGCAGTATGATAGGGTTGAATGATATTTTAATTTAAAGAAAACAATTAAAAACTATCAGACAATTTAATTGAAAAAAAAGTGAAAAATTTGATTAAATACTCAGTAGCTATACATCTTAAAAGTTAACACACTTTGTACCAAACCTTTAAAAATAATAATACATATGCATTTTTTTTTCAAAGTTTAAAACTACATATTGAGCTTTAGTTATCATCTCAAATTTCAATTTCATAATAATTTATGTATCTGATTACAAACACGATTAAATTAGAATGTATTAGAAATAAAATTACTTGCTATTTAAAAAACTGAACGTTTTTTACTGTTCCTTATAAAAAAATTATAACATATATTGTATAGCTTCATTCGACTTATCAACATACATTAATTGCAATGTATGTCACTTCCGTTCCGTCCAGTCTGTGACGCTACTAATTTTAGAAAGAAGCACACCAAATTACTGCACCAAAAATAACTCTTTTCGAAAATGCAGCATAACAATGTTCAATACGAAAATACATGAATAAAATAAAAATAAATGAAATAAACGAAAGGTCTGTATTACATTATTTTTAACTAGGGGTTTTAGGGCACCCACGGTGCCCACTTGGGCAGTAGGGCGCCTGCGGCTCCCACTTTTTTGGTTAAAAAGCCCAAGTTAATTATCCTTGTTTGATAAATACGAAATATTAAATTTCCTGAAATCTACACACAGTATTTTATAATTATAAATCCTCAAATCCTCTTTTTACATCGCTCTCTTTTCCAAAATTAAAATATAAGCTAAAACTATGACGTCATATAATATATTTTTTTTAGAATCTTTTAGAATTTTTAGAATTTTGCACACCTCCTGATGCGCGCCTTGTATATATACTTAAATATAGGTTCAAAAATGACGTCTTAGCGCTACGGATCCTTCAACCTGTGACTTTGGCTATTATATTGTTTATTTGTAATGTAAAATATTAGTTTTCCAATTGTAATTCCAATCATCCTTGCACCAAATCGCACCGGTACACGTTTAGTTTATATGATGCTGTACTTGAAAAAATTTAGTAGGCAAGATTAATGAGAAGTTTGAAATAATATGACATTTTTAAATCCAAATTTTATGAACAATTATATGAGACATGATTATGTTTTTTAGTATTAATTTAATTATAATTTTTATATGAAACTGAAATCTTTTAAGAGAAATATTTAATTGTATTGAATTATAGATTTATAAAATTCTTGTTATTTAAAAATACGGACACAATGAAATGAAGTTATTCACTGTTAAATATGCGTATGTGTATTTGTTTGAAAGATTACCAGTAATTACTGACTGATGAGTCATATTTTTAAAATGGCACGCCACTTGATTTCGATCCTTATATTTAGGGATACCATATCAATGAATTTCAAATATTCTACTACCACGTCATATTCTGATTTCAATAAATTGATGTCTTGTCCCTAGTTCATGTTATTTTACGATTGTATAAATTTAATATTAGCATATAACTATAAAATATCTTTATATTTTAGTTCATAAAACAAGTAACGTGCGAGTAGAAAAAAACAACTAATCTGTGTGGCTCACATTACTAAATTCTTATTTCTGATTTTATTATTAGTAAAGCAATATAATTAGTTCGATTTATTTGGTCATACATAATTAAGGGCCTATCAATTATTTCTGGATGATTTTGAATGAAAATGTAATTTCGAATTATGTTTATTTTCTTAAATATTACCTTAAAAAGATATTTAAAAAATAAAAGAATATATCTACTGATCTGGTGTTTCTTTCTTTATCATTAATTACTCTCTGTGGGTTAACCATTAAGTGCTTGTATTGTTTCAATAATGTTGTATATATTGTCATAGTTTTAACTTGTTTATAAACACATCAAATGTGTGCAGCAATTGTTTAAGAAAAATAAATAACTCCTTCTATATTTGTGTAGTCATTAACTTTAAATTAAAAGTTACCGTCCTATAAAAACTAGTAATATAAAGTATTTTATTATTTTTATTTTATTGTAAATAAAACATCTTTCGTGCTTGATCAAAATTGTAACATTCCTGACAAAGTTTTAACACGAATAGAATGAATTATATAATATTTGCCATTCAAGTATGAAGGGGGAAATTTTGTTGTCTTCTGTCTGACTATAAATAATGACACAGTCAACGGGTTGATATCCATATAAAAACGTCTTCATTTCCCATACTAAGCTAAATTACTGGATCTTTGAAAAAGTAGTGTTAGGTAACAGTGTAAGGTAACAATGTAAGGTAACAGTGTAAGGTAACAGTGTAAGGTAACAGTGTAAGGTAACAGTGTAAGGTAACAGTGTAAGGTAACAGTGTAAGGTAACAGTGTAAGTTAACAGTGTAAGGTAACAGTGTAAGGTAACAGTGTAAGGTAACAGTGTAAGGTAACAGTGTAAGGTAACAGTGAAAGGTAACAGTGTTAGATAACAGTGTAAGGTAACAGTGTCAGGTAACAGTGTAATGTAACAGTGTAAGGTAACAGTGTAAGGTAACAGTGTAAGGTAACAGTGTAAGTTAACAGTGTAAGGTAACAGTGTAGGGTAGCAGTGTAAGTTAACAGTGTAAGTTAACAGTGTAGGGTAGCAGTGTAAGGTAACAGTGTAAGGTAACAGTGCAAGGTAACAGTTTAAGGTTACAGTGTAAGGTAACAGTGTAAGGTAACAGTGTAAGGTAACAGTGTAAGGTAACAGTTTAAGGTTACAGTGTAAGGTTAAAGTGTAAGGTAACAGTGTAAGGTAACAGTGTAAGGTAACAGTGTAAGTTAACAGTGTAAGGTAACAGTGTAAGGTAACAGTGTAAGTTAACAGTGTAAGGAAACAGTGTAAGGTAACAGTGTAAGGTAAGGGTGTAAGGTAACAGTGTACGGTAACTGTGCAACAGGTAAAAACAATTTTCATTAAATATAATTAGGGAAATATAACCTAACTTATCTGGAGATTTCTTTCTTTGTTGATATTCATTGTTTATTGAGGTCGTGTCTCTTGTGTAGATATTAAGTGTTTATTTAGGTCGTGTCTCTTGTGTAGATATTCATTGTTTATTGAGGTCGTATCTCTTGTGTAGATATTCAGTGTTTATTGAGGTCGTGTCTATTGTGTAGATATTCAGTGTTTATTGAGGTCGTAACTCTTGTGTAGATATTCAGTGTTTATTGAGGTCTCTGTCTCTTGTGTAGATATTCAGTGTTTATTGAGGTCGTATCTCTTGTGTAGATATTCAGTGTTTATTGAGGTCGTGTCTCTTGTGTAGATATTAAGTGTTTATTGAGGTCGTATCTCTTGTGTTGATATTCAGTGTTTATTTAGGTCGTATCTCTTGTGTATATATTCAGTGTTTATTGAGGTCGTAACTCTTGTGTAGATATTCAGTGTTTATTGAGGTCTCTGTCTCTTGTGTAGATATTCAGTGTTTATTGAGGTCGTATCTCTTGTGTAGATATTCAGTGTTTATTGAGGTCGTGTCTCTTGTGTAGATATTAAGTGTTTATTGAGGTCGTATCTCTTGTGTTGATATTCAGTGTTTATTTAGGTCGTATCTCTTGTGTAGATATTCAGTGTTTATTGAGGTCGTGTCTCTTGTGTAGATATTCAGTGTTTATTGAGGTCGTATCTCTTGTGTAGATATTCAGTGTTTATTGAGGTCGTGTCTCTTGTGTAGATATTCAGTGTTTATTGAGGTCGTATCTCTTGTGTAGATATTCAGTGTTTATTTAGGTCGTATCTCTTGTGTAGATATTCAGTGTTTATTGATGTCGTATCTCTTGTGTAGATATTCAGTGTTTATTGAGGTCGTATCTCTTGTGTAGATATTCAGTGTTTATTGAGGTCGTATCTCTTGTGTAGATATTCAGTGTTTATTGAGGTCGTATCTCTTGTGTAGATATTCAGTGTTTATTGATGTCGTATCTCTTGTGTAGATATTCAGTGTTTATTTAGGTCGTATCTCTTGTGTAGATATTCAGTGTTTATTGATGTCGTATCTCTTTGTAGATATTCAGTGTTTATTGAGGTCGTATCTCTTGTGTAGATATTCAGTGTTTATTGAGGTCGTATCTCTTGTGTAGATATTCAGTGTTTATTTAGGTCGTATCTCTTGTGTAGATATTCAGTGTTTATTGATGTCGTATCTCTTGTGTAGATATTCAGTGTTTATTGAGGTCGTATCTCTTGTGTAGATATTCAGTGTTTATTGAGGTCGTATCTCTTGTGTTGATATTCAGTGTTTATTGAGGCTGTGCCTATTGTATAGATTTTTTTAAAATATAAGATGTCCGAGCACCGCTTTACAACATTTGTTTTGTTATATATTCCTTGATTAGGTTGAATTAAGTACGGTACTTTCCAAATATTTGCACACAGTAAGTTTAAATATTGAATTTAGAGAGAACATACATAACTTCTTTTATACACATACACAAATATTACGTACGTTTAAAAAAAATTCAATTTTGAAATGTACACTACAACCATATTTTTTAAAAATAACATGATACGTTTCGTTTAATTATTTAAAAACAAATTATTTTAAACAATGTGTTACTGAGTAAATTGGTGGATTTTTACGAAACTTAACGAGAAAGACTTGAAGGCCTGTCACAAAATATTATAGGGATTTGAATTCCTAATTCCATTCCTTCGTGGACAGGGGCCTCAAATCTTTTTTTCTTATGTGTTTAATATTTTATCCCGATATTGAATATACGCGATCTTAATAAATACTGACACATTTCTCAATCATAATCAAATATTTTGAACTTTTCATTTCACCTTTTTACGTGTACATTAATGTAAT
>CALYLW010001458.1:0-82469 GCA_944989445.1 Ampullaceana balthica
CCAACTTGAGTAATACAATAAAGTTTAAAATAGTTTTAAGCTTCAACTATTCAACATGATTTTTAAAAATGTGTACACACTTTATAATATTCAAATAAAATATTATTGTTATTGGGTTATAATTTAATTTTTTTGTGTAGTCGATGACCTTTTTAAATTCAGTGATTCCATTTGATTTTGTAATACAAAAAGATTAACAGGAAAAGAATAGCAGATTAATAACAATATTTATTAGAAAAATTATAATTTCACTTGATGGATCAAAAGATTTCTATTATTTTTAATAATAACAAAATTTGAAAATTAAAAATTATATTTTGCATATGTTTATAATTTTAATATGGTATTTATAAAATAAAGTATATGTGTTTTTTTATAATTTTATTCCTATGACGCCTGGGTTATAGGATTTTAGTTACTATTACTATGGTTACATGAAGCTGAATATATAATAGGCCTATATTAATATTATGTTTTGACTTCCAAATAGTCAAATATGATACTCACTTAAGTCATTTCTCGAAACCTTATAAACATTACCTTCTTAATTAAGATTTAATACATGTATATTATTTAATATTTAAAGTAGGGCTGCAGAAATTATCGATTTATCTCTCGATTAATCGTTAAAAATTTTATCGATTAAATATCGATTAAAATAATTTTAATTGATAAAAATTCGATTAAAATTTAAGAAAATATTTATAATATTTTTTAAAAATGTTAGTAATAAATAATTAATTATTAATAATTATTGATAATTTATATATATTTTTTTACGTACAAACATCTCCCGCGTAATATTAAAATTTATTTTATTAATTTATGTTGACCGGCAGACGTCAATTATAAAATGTCTGACAGCCAGAGCCGTCTTTACACCATTTTGGGCCCCCGGGCAAAAATATAGTGTTGGGCCCTTCCCCCGCAGGAATAAAAAAATGAATATACATAATATATATAAATAAACATATTCCTATGGGGCCCATATGCTCGTGGGCCCCCCTGGCAAATGCCCAACGGGCCTATGCGTTAAGACGGCCCTGCTGACAGCATCAGCGCAGTTAAATTTAAACATATAACTAGAAAGTTGAGCAAATATGTGGTTTTTAAGCTAACTGCAGATGGTAAAGTCGAAGATGGTGAAAACATTTTCTGTGTCCACTGCCATAAACAATTCTCTTTTAAAGGATCAAATACATCGCTGACGTACCACATTCAGCAAAAATCAAGTATCAACACATTATCATGAAATTTAGATAAAAATATTCTTAATTTTCAATGTCCGTGAGAAATGTTCAGTTTAATGACGTCATAAATTTCTATTTTTGGTTTTAATCGAAATTATCGATTAATTAACCGATAATTTTTCAAAAAGTTAACGATTAAATTTAAATTAATCGATAACAGCCCTAATTTAAAGAAATATTTTGAATGCGGCGGTTGTGGCACTAGTAGTAAGTAGTTAGTAGTAGTAGTAGATGTACATTAGTAACTTTACTTAGTAATAGTAATAGTAATACTAATAGTAATGTCAATGAGTAACATGTAGCTTGACTCTAGTCTTGTTTTTTTAGTCTTAGAATAAAATTCCTTTGCTGACATACATTAAATTTTGCATACCTGCTTATGTAAAAAAAATACAAATGAAAAAAAATACTCCACATTCTTTTTCTTTTGTTGGTAGTTTAAAAGATTATAAATTTATAACATACTAGCAGAACCGTCGTGCGTTGCAACGATCTCTTTAAAGATGAATAAATTGAAAGAAACCAAAGATTGGTATGTTTTAAAAGAACTATGCCATAAACCTTCGGGGAAGTGAGAAAAAAAAAGTCCAAGTTTAATAGCAAACTGTTACATAAATTAATAATTAAAAACTTACAAAAGGAAAAACGATATTAAGAGGCCCAGCCAAAAAATGAGTGATAATTTTATTTTTTTATTGCCATTGTACTCAAGCTAAATTTCTCAATATCGTGTAAAATTGAATGGGGAATTAAATTGTTACCGTGCAGTAAAAATGACATTTGGGGCCCCCAGCTCCGAGGGAATGGACATTAGGAGTTCAGTGCCATATGATACTTTAATATAGGCTATCAAGTTGTTATGTACCAAGTTTGGTCAAGATCCATTCATTTTCCAAGCAGCTAAGCCCTAAACTAATTTTATATTGCTCATATAAGAAAATATTCTCATTATGGGCCCCTGGCGCCCCATGTGTATTACATTTTGAAAAAAAAATAGCCTATTTCCATCCATGGAACGTACTCAAAAGTCTCCAAAAGTTTCATGGCGATCGGATGAATGGTTTAGTCAGCTATAACAGACATGCATACATACATACATACTTTGATTTTTATATATATAGATATATAGATTAGCAAAAACAACATTAAGGGCCCCCGGGCCAAATGGGTGCAAGAAATTAACTTTAAAATACCTGTTCAATTCAATTTGGATCATGATAGATATATAAGTCAATGCTTTTCAAGATCGTGTAAAATCATAACGGGAATAAAGTATTTAACGCTTACAAAATAAAAGATGTTGGGCCCCCGGCCCCGAAGGAACGGACATTAGGAGTTCAATGCCCTATGGTACTTTAATATAGGCTATCAATTTGTTATGTACCAAGTTTGGTCAAGATTCGTTTCATTTTCCAAGCAGCTAAGCCTTAAACTAATTTTTATATAGCTCATATAAGAAAAAATTGTCATTATGGGCCCCCGGCGCCCCCCTGAGTGTTACATTTTGAAAAAAAAATGGCCTATTTCCATCCTCGGAGTGTACTCAAAAGTCTCCAAAAGTTTCAGGGTGACCGAATGAATGGCATAGTCAGCTAACGGGAATAAAGTATTTAACGCTTACAAAAATAAAGATTTTGGGCCCCCGGCCCCGAAGGAACGGACATTAGGAGTTCAATGCCATATGATACTTTAATATAGTCTATCAAGTTGTTATGTACCAAGTTTGGTCAAGATCCATTCATTTTCCAAGCAGCTAAGCCCTAAACTAATTTTTATATAGCTCATATGAGAAAATATTCTCATTATGGGCCCCCGGCGCTCCCATGAGTATTACATTTTGAAAAAAAAATAGCCTATTTCCATCCCTGGAGCGTACTCAAAAGTCTCCAAAAGTTTCATGGCGATCGGATGAATGGTTTAGTCAGCTATAACAGACATGCATACATACATACTTTGATTTTGATATATATAGATATGTAAATTAGCAAAAACAACATTAAGGGCCCCCGGGCCAAATGGGTGCAAGAAATTAACTTTAAAATACCTGTTCAATTCAATTTGGATCATGATAGATATATAAGTCAATGCTTTTCAAGATCGTGTAAAATCATAACGGGAATAAAGTATTTAACGCTTACAAAATAAAAGATGTTGGGCCCCCGGCCCCGAAGGAACGGACATTAGGAGTTCAATGCCCTATGGTACTTTAATATAGGCTATCAATTTGTTATGTACCAAGTTTGGTCAAGATTCGTTTCATTTTCCAAGCAGCTAAGCCTTAAACTAATTTTTATATAGCTCATATAAGAAAAAATTGTCATTATGGGCCCCCGGCGCCCCCTGAGTGTTACATTTTGAAAAAAAAAGTAGCCTATTTCCATCCTCGGAGTGTACTCAAAAGTCTCCAAAAGTTTCAGGGCGACCGAATGAATGGCATAGTCAGCTAACGGGAATAAAGTATTTAACGCTTACAAAAATAAAGATTTTGGGCCCCCGGCCCCGAAGGAACGGACATTAGGAGTTCAATGCCATATGATACTTTAATATAGTCTATCAAGTTGTTATGTACCAAGTTTGGTCAAGATCCATTCATTTTCCAAGCAGCTAAGCCCTAAACTAATTTTTATATAGCTCATATGAGAAAATATTCTCATTATGGGCCCCCGGCGCCCCATGAGTATTACATTTTGAAAAAAAAATAGCCTATTTCCATCCCTGGAGCGTACTCAAAAGTCTCCAAAAGTTTCATGGCGATCGGATGAATGGTTTAGTCAGCTATAACAGACATGCATACATACATTCTTTGATTTTGATATATATAGATATGTAAATTAGCAAAAACAACATTAAGGGCCCCCGGGCCAAATGGGTGCAAGAAATTAACTTTAAAATACCTGTTCAATTCAATTTGGATCATGATAGATATATAAGTCAATGCTTTTCAAGATCGTGTAAAATCATAACGGGAATAAAGTATTTAACGCTTACAAAATAAAAGATGTTGGGCCCCCGGCCCCGAAGGAACGGACATTAGGAGTTCAATGCCCTATGGTACTTTAATATAGGCTATCAATTTGTTATGTACCAAGTTTGGTCAAGATTCGTTTCATTTTCCAAGCAGCTAAGCCTTAAACTAATTTTTATATAGCTCATATAAGAAAAAATTGTCATTATGGGCCCCCGGCGCCCCCTGAGTGTTACATTTTGAAAAAAAAAGTAGCCTATTTCCATCCTCGGAGTGTACTCAAAAGTCTCCAAAAGTTTCAGGGCGACCGAATGAATGGCATAGTCAGCTAACGGGAATAAAGTATTTAACGCTTACAAAAATAAAGATTTTGGGCCCCCGGCCCCGAAGGAACGGACATTAGGAGTTCAATGCCATATGATACTTTAATATAGTCTATCAAGTTGTTATGTACCAAGTTTGGTCAAGATCCATTCATTTTCCAAGCAGCTAAGCCCTAAACTAATTTTTATATAGCTCATATGAGAAAATATTCTCATTATGGGCCCCCGGCGCCCCATGAGTATTACATTTTGAAAAAAAAGAGCCTATTTCCATCCCTGGAGCGTACTCAAAAGTCTCCAAAAGTTTCATGGCGATCGGATGAATGGTTTAGTCAGCTATAACAGACATGCATACATACATACTTTGATTTTGATATATATAGATATGTAAATTAGCAAAAACAACATTAAGGGCCCCCGGGCCAAATGGGTGCAAGAAATTAACTTTAAAATACCTGTTCAATTCAATTTGGATCATGATAGATATATAAGTCAATGCTTTTCAAGATCGTGTAAAATCATAACGGGAATAAAGTATTTAACGCTTACAAAATAAAAGATGTTGGGCCCCCGGCCCCGAAGGAACGGACATTAGGAGTTCAATGCCCTATGGTACTTTAATATAGGCTATCAATTTGTTATGTACCAAGTTTGGTCAAGATTCGTTTCATTTTCCAAGCAGCTAAGCCTTAAACTAATTTTTATATAGCTCATATAAGAAAAAATTGTCATTATGGGCCCCCGGCGCCCCCTGAGTGTTACATTTTGAAAAAAAAAGTAGCCTATTTCCATCCTCGGAGTGTACTCAAAAGTCTCCAAAAGTTTCAGGGCGACCGAATGAATGGCATAGTCAGCTAACGGGAATAAAGTATTTAACGCTTACAAAAATAAAGATTTTGGGCCCCCGGCCCCGAAGGAACGGACATTAGGAGTTCAATGCCATATGATACTTTAATATAGTCTATCAAGTTGTTATGTACCAAGTTTGGTCAAGATCCATTCATTTTCCAAGCAGCTAAGCCCTAAACTAATTTTTATATAGCTCATATGAGAAAATATTCTCATTATGGGCCCCCGGCGCCCCATGAGTATTACATTTTGAAAAAAAATAGCCTATTTCCATCCCTGGAGCGTACTCAAAAGTCTCCAAAAGTTTCATGGCGATCGGATGAATGGTTTAGTCAGCTATAACAGACATGCATACATACATACTTTGATTTTGATATATATAGATATGTAAATTAGCAAAAACAACATTAAGGGCCCCCGGGCCAAATGGGTGCAAGAAATTAACTTTAAAATACCTGTTCAATTCAATTTGGATCATGATAGATATATAAGTCAATGCTTTTCAAGATCGTGTAAAATCATAACGGGAATAAAGTATTTAACGCTTACAAAATAAAAGATGTTGGGCCCCCCGGCCCCGAAGGAACGGACATTAGGAGTTCAATGCCCTATGGTACTTTAATATAGGCTATCAATTTGTTATGTACCAAGTTTGGTCAAGATTCGTTTCATTTTCCAAGCAGCTAAGCCTTAAACTAATTTTTATATAGCTCATATAAGAAAAAATTGTCATTATGGGCCCCCGGCGCCCCCTGAGTGTTACATTTTGAAAAAAAAGTAGCCTATTTCCATCCTCGGAGTGTACTCAAAAGTCTCCAAAAGTTTCAGGGCGACCGAATGAATGGCATAGTCAGCTAACGGGAATAAAGTATTTAACGCTTACAAAAATAAAGATTTTGGGCCCCCGGCCCCGAAGGAACGGACATTAGGAGTTCAATGCCATATGATACTTTAATATAGGCTATCAAGTTGTTATGTACCAAGTTTGGTCAAGATCCATTCATTTTCCAAGCAGCTAAGCCCTAAACTAATTTTTATATAGCTCATATAAGAAAATATTCTCATTATGGGCCCCCGGCGCCCCATGAGTATTACATTTTGAAAAAAAAATAGCATATTTCCATCCCTGGAGCGTACTCAAAAGTCTCCAAAAGTTTCATGGCGATCGGATGAATGGTTTAGTCAGCTATAACAGACATGCATACATACATACTTTGATTTTTATATATATAGATAAACAGGGTATTTTGTTCGTTAAGGAAGGCTCTTTGCCGAAACATTCGCTGTTTTGTTACGTCCTGTCAGGCTAACTCATTCCCTGTTTATATGTTATACATTTACTAATTTATAAGCCTGGTTGCAGTCTCAACACCATTATTTTTTAAAGATTATACCTAATTATTATATTAAGTTAATATATTATTATTATTATTTATATATTAACAATCTGTATAAATTATAAAGGTAAATTGATAACAAATATACGCATAAGAAAAAAGTGTCTAAATTATTCAATTTAATTATTATCTTATCTTATCTATTTCAGACACTCGTTCTATTTTGAAGTTTATTGCATCCTACGCTTATCTATGGTTTGTGTTTAGTCCTGCATTCTTATAAGAGTTTTAAAAGTTAATAAAGTGTTGACTTTAACCTATTCCAGGCCCGAATTCCGGACGGGAAGAACGAAAACTTGTATGAGTTTGTTCTTGCATACGGAATAAGAAATGTGTTTTTATCCTTATGTCTATCTGAGGGTTGTATTAAGTTATCTTTGTGTTGTATTTCTAAATTAGAATTAATTGCTTTATGTATGATTACTACTTTGCTCTTGGTTCTTCTATCCTCTAGTGTTTCAAGGTTTAATGATTTAACTAATGGTGTTATTCTTGTCAGTTTTGAATATTCTCCTGGCAGCTCTTTTCTAGTTTATCAATGTTTTCTTTGGTGGGATGGGTCCCATACAGAAGATGCATATTCTAGTACAGGTCTCACCAAGGTGAGGTAGCATTTTAGTTTCATGTCTTTATTACATTTGTACAAGTTTTCTTTTTATAAAGCCTACAATTTTATTTTGATTTTTTAATAACTTCATTGACATGGGGAATCCATGATAGTTTATCATTTATTATGACTCCTATGTATTTTGTATCTTTAGCTTGTGTTAGTTCCTTTCCATGAATGAAATATTTTGAATTTATTTGTTTCTGTTACCCTTAACAGTTGAAACTTTTCTGGGTGGAAACTCATACTCCAGTTAATTATTGACTATTGATAATAAAACAATAATATTAATTAAATAACAAAAAAAAAGAACTATCTCTATAAGTCTATGTCTAAGAACAGACAATTTACTAATATTAACATTCAAATTAACAAGGTTCAATACATAAAATATCTTATTAAGATTGTTACACTATTTTAAACTAAATTTGTATAAATACTTAAATGTCAAAATCTTCATTATATTGGTGCTTGTTCCTATTCATATTCATTTGACATAATTTTAATTATCTTCTTACTCGTGAGTGACTTTTGTCTTAATTATATTAATACTATACTATATTATAAGCTGTGCTTTTTCATTTTAAATTAATAAATTTACAAACATTATTATTAGATCCTAATTACTATGTGTATTGTAGTATTAATTTTTACAATTATTAAATACTATGAATTTGTTCTCCTTTTAAAAAAAACAACAAATTCGTAGATAAGAGTAAAAATGTGATCTTGTTATTAATATGCAATTAAAATACATTAAAATTACATTAGTTAATTTAATGTAAATATCACATGACATAAGCATTAACCATAACAGCCATGTTTAAATATACACTCAATTTAAAAAAAAAGTATAATGTAAGATTGAATCATTATTATTTTTGTTTTATAAATGTCTATATGTACATTAAATTTATCCATTAAAATGTTTGTATAACCACAAGTAGATCATATACTTTTACTTTTATCATTATTTTATATTTGCTTGTACCTTCATATTAAATATGTAAAGAAAGCTCTTAAATATATTGCACTCTCATAGAAAAATAATTTACTTTAATTATACTTCTCCTTCAGCTTATTCTGGAAAAAAGGGACATTCTTAAACAATGTTTAGACAATATTTATTTCATTAAAATATGTGCCACATTCTTAAACAAAGTTTAGACAATATTTATTTCATTAAGATATTTGCCACATTCTTAAACAATGTTTAGACAATATTTATTTCATCAAGATATTTGCCACATTCTTTAACAATGTTTAGACAATATTTATTTCATTAAGATATTTGCCGCATTCTTAAACAATGTTTAGACAATATTTATTTCATTAAGATATTTGCCACATTCTTAATCAAAGTTTAGACAATATTTATTTCATTAAGATATTTGCCACATTCTTAAATAATGCTTAGACAATATTTATTTCATTAAGATATTTGCCACATTCTTAGACAATGTTTAGACAATATTTATTTCATTAAAATATGTGCCACATTCTTAAACAAAGTTTAGACAATATTTATTTCATTAAGATATTTGCCACATTCTTAAACAATGTTTAGACAATATTTATTTCATTAAGATATTTGCCACATTCTTAAACAATGTTTAGACAATATTTATTTCATTAAGATATGTGCCACATTCTTAAACAAAGTTTAGACAATATTTATTTCATTAAGATATTTGCCACATTCTTAAACAATGTTTAGACAATATTTATTTCATTAAGATATTTGCCACATTCTTAAACAATGTTTAGACAATATTTATTTCATTAAGATATTTGCCACATTCTTAAACAAAGTTTAGACAATATTTATTTCATTAAGATATTTGCCACATTCAATATTGTGTCACTTCTGCTCCATCTGCCATCAATGTAAATAAAACTTTTTGTTTTGTTTTTTTTCTGCCATCAATGTTTTCTTTTTTATTTTAAATTAAAGGAGGA
The DNA here is from genome assembly GCA_944989445.1 of Ampullaceana balthica. Lineage (NCBI taxonomy): Eukaryota > Metazoa > Mollusca > Gastropoda > Lymnaeidae > Ampullaceana > Ampullaceana balthica. The sequence continues at coordinate 9,351 of CALYLW010001458.1, forward strand.
GGGGCAAGGGAATGGTTTCATCAGCATAAATAAAACTAACATTTCTATAATGTTATATTTATCACTCAAAAGATATCTTTATAATAACATCGCTAGTACCATCTTCAATAATTAATCTAAGATCTTGTAATACATTAAACACTAGAAGGAATTTATGACAATTGTATAATATATGTATTTTTTAAAAATGTATTAAATCTTTTTAAAACAATCTTTTAAATTTTTTTTTATATATAACTTAGCCCTTCTCCCAATTGTTAAGAAAATCTTTAAAATATTGTTAACTATTACAGCTTTAAAAAAATTAATTTATTAAGTTACAGAAATATTTATATGTATCTAGCCTTCCTTTTTTATAGAAATAAGACAAACTAAGTTTTCCATATACTGATCTAGACACAAGTATTATTTTATTGGAATGAAAGAAAAATTAAAACAAAATTAAACATTTTTTTAATATCAAAGAATATTTTATATGTTCTCTCATTATTATAATACAATGTGCTCAATAAGTACTACTATAATACTGTATTGTTTTATCTTATCTTAGCTTATCTGTTGCAGACGCTCCTTCTATACAGAAGATTATTGCGTCCTATGCTTATCTATTGTTTTGGTTTAGTCCTGCATTCTTATTAGAGTTACAATGTATTGATTTTGTTGTGAATATATATCTTTATAAATACTAATCTACCAGAAATAAAATCCTAAATTCTTTTAAATCTAATTATTAGTTTAAAGCATTAAATGTTTTTAATGCTGGTTTTAATAAATACACATGCATATATTCAAAGTTTACAATATTATTTTTCTATTTCCTTTTTTCAGCTTTTATTAAGACAGGAAAAAATGTATTTTCTGATTGAGATTATTTACTGTCTTATAGATATTAATTTTTATATTTTAAAAAAATTTGTATTCAATTATTGCCTTCAAGTTGTCTAATTAAGTGGCCATCCATCATATAGATGATATGTGTTATGTTATTTTAAACTTTGTATTCAATTCTTGCCTTCAAGTTGTCTAATTAAGTGACCATCCATCATATAGATTAGATTTGTTATGTTATTTTCCCGTCCGGAATTCGGGCGTGGTATGGGTTGCCTGAAGAAACAAGGAAAGCCAACACTTTATCAACATTTAAAACTCTAATAAGAATGCAGGACTAAACACAACCATAGATAAGCGTAGGACGCAATAATCTTCTGTATAGAAGGAGCGTCTGAATGAAACAGATAAGATAAGATAAGATATTTTAAAATTTGTATTCAATTCTTGCCTTCAAGTTTTCTAATTAAGTGACCATCCATCATAAAGATGATATTTGCTTTGGTATTTTAGAAAATTTAATACATACATTTATCATTTATCTCTTTTTGCTGATGTAAATTTATTATGATTTGGTCTATTTGCTGTCAGTATTTAATATAAAAAACTTAAAACATATATCACACGTTTTTTTCAAAATATTGTTTATTCAACTAAAAGCCTTCAAATGATTTTTGCAATTTTTTAAAGTAAAATAATTTACTATCTACTTAAAGTACTTACCCCCATAATGCTTGGTCTAAGGTAAACAACTGGCTGATTGACTTATATCTGTCAGAGACAATAACTTGATCTAAACAACTGGATGATTGACTTATATCTGTCAGAGACAATAACTTGATCTAAGGTAAACAGCTGGCTGATTGACTTATATCTGTCAGAGACAATAACTTGATCTAAGGTAAACAACTGGCTGATTGACTTATATCTGTCAGAGACAATAACTTGATCTAAACAACTGGCTGATTGACTTATATCTGTCAGAGACAATAACCATGTGATTTAATATGAAATATCTTTTCATGCCTAATAAAGAATTGTGTTTAATATTTTTTCAGTTTACTTTTAGTATTTTATAATATTTTGAGATTTACAAAATAACATTTATATTTTACAAATAAAAATACATTGATATATTTGAATGATGTTGTTGGTATGTATGGCAACCGTCCGTCCTCATGGGACGATGGCGTGTACTCCTCCTCCTCTGCCCCCCTGCCCTTTCTCCTGGCCCCTCTCTCTTCACTCCACTCAAAGCTATGAGGAATGCTTCCACGACATGAATGCCCTCACACACTTTTGTCCGCCAGGAGGTGCGCTCCTCGGCAATGGTCTCCCACGTTTTATCGTCTGCCAATGACAGGTCTTTCTTGCAGACGTATTTAAAGCGCAAGCAGGAGTGACCTATTTTTCTCATACCAGTTGCCAGCTCTTATCTTATCTTATCTGTTTCAGACGCCCCTTCTATACAGACGATTATTGCGTCCTACGCTTATCGAATGGTTTGTGTTTGGTCCTGCATTCTTATTAGAGTTTTAAATTTTGATAAAGTGTTGGCTTTCCTGGTTTCTTCAGGCAACCCATCCACACCCGAATTCCGGACGGGAAGAACGAAAATTTGTATGAGTTTGTTCTTGCATATGGAATAAGAAATGTGTTTTTATCCTAATCTGAGGGTTGTATTAAGTTATCTTTGTGTTGTATTTCTAAATTAGAGTTAATTGTTTTATGTATGATTGCTAATTTACTCTTGGTTCTTCTATCCTCTAGTGTTTCAAGGTTTAATGATTTAACTAATGGTGTTATTCTAGTCAGTTTTGAATATTCTCCAGTAATGAATCTGGCAGCTCACAGTAAAGCAAGGCTCTAGGAATGCGCTCCGAGCTCATTCTGCGGACATGACCCAACCACCGCAGGCACCTCTCACTCATAATTGAGTGCATACTCAGCATATGGCTCCGTCTGAGTACTTCGACATTGGTGATCTTGTCCTGCCACTTGATGTGTAGAATCCTACGCAAACATCGTAAGTGGAAGCTGTTGAGCTGCTTTGTTTGCTTAACCTTATATATATATATATATATATATATATATATATATATATATATATATATATATATATATATAAATACAATGTAACCAGCCGAGCTGAACAATCGTTCACAAATCTTTAGATTGTCTCAGCTAAAATTTCTGATACCGTAGTGGATGTTTTGTTTGCAGGTGATATGTAATCGGAGTGTTAGATCCATGGTAGCAATGTTCCTTCTAAGCAGTGTGGCCGCGCAGATATTTGACCGACGCAACGCAGGAGTTTAGATTCACCGCGCAGCAAATTTTGTAAAGTATTGCACAAAAATGGACGTTGTGCAAATTTGCACACTAGTTGTTTTTTTTTAAAACTTTGCACAATGACCAACGAAGCTTAGACTTAGAGGGAACATTATATGGTAGTCAAACGATTTCTCTCAATGGACACAATAACCTTTATCAACAATTGAACATTCACGTCAGTCAATAGTTTAAAACCAAAATGTTTGTGTAATCGTCCAGAAATTAGTTTATACTTATAGGACGTAATATCTTATTTTTTGACTTCCAGTACATTTAAAAGTGGTGGTCGATTAATCGTTAAAAAATTTAACGATTAATCGAGAAATTAATCGTTAATTTCCGCAGCTCTAATATACATATATATGTATATGCTGCTTGGAGGGAACATTGCTAATGAGTCAGTTTTAATATAAGAAAAAAACTACAATTGGGGCCCGGCCCCTAGTAAGTGATATTTTAAATATTGTTTTCGTCTATTGCCATTGCGGAAGTGTATTTAACAACTACCTAAATTTTCATGCTACTATCTGCATGGGAAATGGAGAATTAGTGATTTTCACATTTTATAAAGCTCATATAATGAAAAAACATCATTTGGGCCCCCGGCCCCCAGGAAGGGACAATTTAAATATGTTTTTGCCTTTTACAATTGCGGAATTGTACTCAACAACTTTCCAAAGTTTCATGCTTCTGCCTACTCGGGAAATATGAGAATGAATGATTTTCATATTTTATATAGTCCATATAAGAAAAAAAAACGTTTTTAGGCCCCGGCCCCCATGAGTTAGAATTTTAAATTTCTTTTACACCAATTGTCGTCACGAGAGGCTACTCAAAAACTTCCCAATGTTTAATGCTTCTACCTACACGGGAATTTGGAGAATTAGTGTTTAGACCATTATTTTATATTAGACAAAATCTACATTTGGGCCCCTGGCCCCCAGGAAGTGATAATTTAAATATTTGTTTCCCCTTTTACCATTGCGCTAACCAACAAATTTCTAAAGATTCATGATTCTGCCTACTCGGGAAATAGGAGAATTAATGATTTTCATATTTTATATAGTCCATTTAAGGAAAACAGTTTTTTAGGCCCCCCGCCCCCATGAGTGTGTATTTTTAAATTCTTTTACGCCAGTTATCGTTGCGAGAGGCTACTCAACAACTTCCCAAAGTTTCATGTTTCTACCTACACAGTAAGTTGGAGAATTAGTGATGAGTCAGTCAGTGAGTCAGTCAAGGCTTTGGCTTTTATTAGTATAGATATACTTAGTATACAAATAGAAATACTTTGATATATTTGACTGATTTTGTTGGTATATGGTGATAAAACATTATCTTTAAACATGATTTTGGTCATTGAAATAGAGGCTACTGAGATGATAAGTGGTAAATGTCTTTTTTTATATAGATATCATGATCAGGATATAAAAAGAGAAAATAATTTATGGGATCGAGCCCATGTTAAAGCCACTACAAAAATGTTGAGCAATGATTAACGCTAAGAAACATTTGAACCCCCTACGACCACGATAAAAAGAAATTATTATTTTTTTGAGAAAATGCTAAGACAAAGAAAGAATTTGGTGATTTTATTAATAAATGCAATTATTTAATGGTTTGTTGACTAAACAGATGACGTGATAATTGGGTTCCACTGTAAGAGAATTCAAAATAGCAAGGGTCCTACTATAAATAAATAATAATAGTAGTAATCATTAGTTTTTTTAAAATAAATCAACACATTGAGATGTTGACATCAGTTGTTTTTTTATATAAGCAATACAAATTTCACAATCATGATTGTTAAAAACAAGTTTTCAGACTTTAAAGAAAAATGCATATTTCAAAAACCAAACAATTCAACAATTGTTCGTTTCTTATGAATTAAAGGAAATTCTATAAAAGATTGTATGTAAGTGAGATATGTAAGAGAGATATGTAAGAGAGATATGTAAGAGAGATATGTTAGAGTACCATTTTTCATTAATAGGAGCCTAGGAAATTGGTCAAATTTAGAACATGAAGTAAAACAAAGAAATAAATAACATCGCAAATTTAAAAGAATAATAAAAATCATTGAGACAAAGAATTTGTAACTTTACTGAATGCTAGTAAACACTAACAGAAAAACAAAACAACTAATTATAGCAATTTGACTCTTTAATAATCCATTAAATACGTAAAGCAAACTTTATGTCTGTTACGTTACTGTGAAATATATTTTCCGTCTAGGGTATAAGTATATGGAGACTAGTGATATGGAGGACAAGAGACAATAGACACAAATGTGTTAAGTGTTGTGTCTAGGATATAAGTATATGGAGACTAGAGATATGGAGGACAAGAGACAATAGACACAAATGTGTTAAGTGTTGTGTATAGGATATAAGTATATGGAGACTAGAGATATGGAGGACAAGAGACAATAGACACAAATGTGTCAAGTGTTGTGTCTAGGATATAAGTATATGGAGACTAGAGATATGGAGGACAAGAGACAATATACATAAATGTGTCAAGTGTTGTGATCTCAACTGATCCAATTGGCTGATTGTCTTGGACAAATAAGAACAGTTCCGGTATTGTGTTTAAATGTTTCATCATTATTATCAGCACTAACCAGACATTTATTTGTAATTATTTTTAATCTGTTACAGACTCTCCTTCTGTGCAGAAGATTATTGCATTCAATTGAATATTTTGATAATTTAATAAAATAAAACTATTGATTATTTCCTTTCTTTAACAAATATTTTATATAATCAATAGAATTAATTATAACATAAACATTAAGTCCCTATATTTAGAAATAACGATATAATTTGATTTTTTTTTATACTTTAATAGAATAAAGGGGAAAAAGAATGTGGTGTATGATATATAGCTCGTATTGATTACTGCACATCTCTTCTGTCAGGTGCGGCAAAACAATGCATTGAAAAAATACAAGAAGTTCAAAATTCAGCTGCCAGATTATTTCTAAAGGCAAAAAAGCATGATATATTACTCCGATACTTTACTCACTTCATTGGCGACCCATAACAGCCCGAATCGATTACAAACTGCCCGCTCTCCGTCACAACTTCTTTTCTGACTCATGCCCTGCCTATCTTAATGAGCTTCTGTCGGTCTAATCACCAAGTCGTCAGCTACGCTCTTCTGCAGACACACGCATTCTCTGTGTTCCTAAGACACGAACTAAAACATATTGCGAAAAGTCATTCTCTTTTTTTGCAGCCAAACAATGAAATTCTCTACCATTACACATCCGTATAAAAACTTAGCTGCTGTGAAATCCAATTAGGATTTCACCGCAGCTAAGTTTTGTTTTATTATTTCGTTATATTCGTTTTATTTGTGTACTATGTGTTCGTTGAGGAAGGCTCTTTGCCGAAACGTTCGCTGGTTTGTTACGCCCTGTCAGGCTAACTAATACCCTGTTTATATGTTATACACTTTTCAATTTGTTAAGAGCCCTAACTATCAATGTTATGATCTTTATGGCCTGTACTTAAGAATATTCATTTCACTTCCTTTAAAATTAGAAATGTCAGATTCGTTATGCTTACATCTTTTAACACATTCTTACATCTTAAAACCTGCAAACGCCTTACACCGTGCTTACACGTAGGACCTTCATACACTTTATAGCCTTCACACACATATGACCTTCATACACTTTATAGCCTTCTTACACATATGACCTTAATAAGCTTTATAGCGTTCTTGCACATATGACCTTCATACACTTTATAGCCTTCTTACACATATGACCTTCATACACTTTATAGCCTTCAAACACATATGCCCTTCATACACATTATAGCCTTCTTACACATATGAGCTTCATACACTTTATAGCCTTCTTACACATATGACCTTAATAAGCTTTATAGCGTTCTTACACATATGACCTTCATACACTTTATAGCCTTCTTACACATATGACCTTCATACACCTTACTTTTAAGACCTTCTTACATCTTACATCCTGATTACATCTTCGAGCCTTCTTACATCTTACGGTCTGCTTACATCTTATGGCCTGCTTAAATCTTACGGCCTACTTGCATGTTTTGGCCTGCTGACATCTTACGGCCTATGTACATCTTACGGCCTATTTACATCTTACGGTCTGCTTACATCTTACGGCCTATTAACATCTTACGGCCTATGTACATCTTACGGCCTATTTACATCTTACGGTCTGCTTACATCTTACGGCCTATTAACATCTTACGGCCTATTTACATCTTACTGCCTGCTTACATCTTACGGTCTGCTTACATCTTACGGTCTGCTTACATCTTACGGCCTATTTACATCTTACGGCCTATTTACATCTTACTGCCTGCTTACATCATACGGTCTGCTTACATCTTACGGTCTGCTTACATCTTACGGCCTATTTACATCTTACGCCTATTTACATCTTACGGCCTATTTACATCTTACGGTCTATTTACATCTTACGGCCTATTTACATCTTACGGCCCATTTAAATCTTACGGCCCATTAACATCTTACGGCCCATTTATATCTTACTGCTTATTTAAATCTTACGGCATATTTACATCTTACGGCCAATTTACATCTTACGGCCTATTTACATCTTACGGCCTATTTACATCTTACGGCCTGCTTACATTTAACGGAATGCTTACGTCTATCGGCCAGATTACTTCTTACAACCATCTTACATCTTACGGCCTGCCTACATCTTATGGCCTGCTTACACCTATGATCTTCTTAAAACTGACAGCGTGCTTACGCCTAGGACCTTCTCTTATCTCACGACCTCCTTAAAGCTCACGCACTTCTGACAAAATTTGCGTAGGTTTGAACTTTAATCAACGTAACGTCAGTGGACCATAAAGAAGTTTTTGCTTTTTTTAATATAAGAAGTCACATTAATAAAAAAAAACTTACTTATAATTATTTCTATCAGTTCTTGTGTAGATAGAAAACCGAAAAATCGTTAAGGTTATTCCTGACGGCGTTGTTAAGAATTTTACGCAATGGCTAACTTTCACATAGTGAATTATTTGGTGCAAGGTGACCATAAAAACCTACTTTCTTTAAAGAGATCAAAAGAGAACAAAAAAATTAATACACTCTTAACGCCAGCTTTACTATTTCCATGTACATAAGTTCCTGAACGTTAACAGCTTATTTCAATCAGAAAGTTAAATAATTTGAAAACTTAGAATAAAATAAATTGTCATTGTAATCAAGAAATAATTCAGTTGGAAGTTAGATCAAATTTTTTGAAGAGACATCGATTACGTTTTTCTTGTTTCATGTTTTAACATCAGTTTGACATAAGATAAAATAAAATAGTTGTACATACGTGAATTCTTGGGTAGTTTGAAATGGTCAACAGCTGATGGAAGTCACTTAAATAGTAGACTAATGATAATTTGGAGTCACGTGACATGCCTCGTGACTATAAAACTACTGATATGATTGAAATGATTCTATTATCTTTACCACGTTAAATGAATTTTCCAAATATTACAACGTTTTTTCGTACATAATCAGTTTATCCCTGACTAATATGATGAGAGTGGTCCTGTTCCCAGCCGACTATGACGGACGAAGAGCAACAAAATCATCAGCCAGCTGATTAGATTAGTTTAGTGCGGCAGTCCTCGGTAAATTAGACCTGTACTTTACGCTGTGGTGGTCCCGTAACAATAGCAGGTCGAAGTAGGAAAATCCACATCCACCTTCGGGTGGAAACCCCCTTGAGAGGCAGATTAAACCGCTTAGTGCGAGCCCCTCTGCCCAGGCGGCCCCCTCTCTTAGAGGACCGTCTCGGGGGTGCCCCCGCCAGCCGCCCCATCTCGGGGGAGGTGGGAGGGTTGTCGGAGGATTCCCCGAGGGGCCTTATAAGAGTTTTAGTAACTCAAGGTCTTTGACACCATCTCAAATGACACATATTTAGTGGGTTCAAGTTTACACTGTTATCTCAGAAACATTGCTAGAAATGCTGCCATCTTTTAAAGTTACTTTGTTTACCAAACCAGCTTAAAAAATAATATTTTAGTATGCATTTATTTTCTGGTGCTCATATGAATACCTTACAAATGTATCACTTACTTATAAATTGTTATAAGTAACTTTCAGAACTTAATATGTCAGTACTGGTTGCCTTACAATCATGGTAATCATGGTAACGATTATAACTTGTAGAAGACATCACTTGTTACATTCCAATAGTAGATGACAGTATTGGTGGCTTTATAATCATTGTTACTGATAGTACTTTAGATGACAGTAATGGTGTACTTAGAACCATTGTTACAGATAGTGCTTTAGATGACAGGAATGGTGTACTTAGAATCATTGTTACAGATAGTGCTTTAGATGAAAGGAATGGTGTACTTAGAATCATTGTTACAGATAGTACTTTAGATGACAGGAATGCTGTACTTAGAATCATTGTTACAGATAATGCTTTAGATGACAGTAATGGTGTACTTAGAACCATTGTTACAGATAGTACTTTAGATGACAGTGATGGTGTACTTAGAATCATTGTTACAGATAGTACTTTAGATGACAGGAATGGTGTACTTAGAATCATTGTTACAGATAGTGCTTTAGATGAAAGGAATGGTGTACTTAGAATCATTGTTACAGATAGTACTTTAGATGACAGGAATGGTGTACTTAGAATCATTGTTATATATAGTGCTTTAGATGACAGGAATGGTGTACTTAGAATCATTGTTACAGATAGTACTTTAGATGACAGGAATGGTGTACTTAGAACCATTGTTACAGATAGTACTTTAGATGACAGGAATGGTGTACTTAGAATCATTGTTATATATAGTGCTTTAGATGACAGGAATGGTGTACTTAGAATCATTGTTACAGATAGTACTTTAGATGACAGGAATGGTGTACTTAGAACCATTGTTACAGATAGTACTTTAGATGACAGGAATGGTGTACTTAGAATCATTGTTACAGATAGTACTTTAGATGACAGTGATGGTGTACTTAGAATCATTGTTACGGTCAGAATATTTCAGCTCAAAATTTTAAATGTTCCGTGTGTGTAGGGATCGATTGAACAGCTATCAACATTTAGAAAGTGATACAAGTTTTTCAAAGGGTATTTACACATTTTTGTCAAGGTCATTTACACACATTTTTGTCAAGGTTATTTACACACATTTTTGTCAAGGTCATTTACACACATTTTTGTCAAGGTTATTTACACACATATTTTCAAGTTCATTTTACCACATAATCATTAAAACAGTTTATCTTTTTGTCGTGCAACAGTCCATGTCTTTATGATAACTCTTATCTTTAACACAGCTGTTAACAAGCCTGAACTCTTAAACCAGTAATTGAATTCAAACACAGACGACACTTCAGCATCAAATACAAATCTTTGCCTTTTCATTTAAAAAAAAATATTTTGTTTTTTAAAACACTAAAGATAAAAATTTGTTCTGCCATAATTCATGCTTGTATTTTGGAAACGAAAACTGAACAATGTCTTTTTTTAAACCGCTCTCAAGTTCAACGCCAAATTGGTTGCCATACATCATAACTAACACAAACAATGACTTAGGATTTCACATATTTAATAAATGACTTACTTAATATAAATGCCACTCACCAAATCACCTTCGAATTGTCACAATATATTTGTGTCATCACAAGGTCATAAACCACTTTTAAATTTACTGCCTTTGTACAGGAATATACATTAACAATGCTTTTCATTTTTTTAAAGCTTTTTAATTAAATACAAAATATATAAGACAACCTGATGAATTGCTCATTTAACAACGACTTACTTACATATTTACTATCAAAATGTAGGCAGTAACTGACTTACATATTTACTATCAAAATGTAGGCAGTAACTGACTTACATAGTTTACTATCAAAATGTAGGCAGTAACTGACTTACATATTTACTATCAAATGTAGGCAGTAACTTACTTACATATTTACTATCAAAATGTAGGCAGTAACTTACTTACATATTTACTATCAAAATGTAGGCAGTAACTTACTTACATATTTACTATCAAAATGTAGGCAGTAACTGACTTACATATTTACTATCAAAATGTAGGCAATAACTTACTTACATATTTACTATCAGAATGTAGGCAGTAACTGACTTACATATTTACTATCAAAATGTAGGCAGTAACTGACTTACATATTTACTATCAAAATGTAGGCAGTAACTGACTTACATATTTACTATCAAAATGTAGGCAGTAACTGACTTACATATTTATTATCAAAATGTAGGCAGTAACTGACTTACATATTTACTATCAAAATGTAGGCAGTAACTGACTTACATATTTACTATCAAAATGTAGGCAGTAACTGACTTACATATTTACTATCAAAATGTAGGCAGTAACTGACTTACATATTTACTATCAAAATGTAGGCAGTAACTGACTTACATATTTACTATCAAAATGTAGGCAGTAACTGACTTACATATTTACTATCAAAATGTAGGCAGTAACTGACTTACATATTTACTATCAAAATGTAGGCAGTAACTGACTTACATATTTACTATCAAAATGTAGGCAGTAACTGACTTACATATTTACTATCAAAATGTAGGCAGTAACTGACTTACATATTTACTATCAAAATGTAGGCAGTAACTGACTTACATATTTACTATCAAAATGTAGGCAGTAACTGACTTACATATTTACTATCAAAATGTAGGCAGTAACTGACTTACATATTTACTATCAAAATGTAGGCAGTAACTGACTTACATATTTACTATCAAAATGTAGGCAGTAACTGACTTACATATTTACTATCAAAATGTAGGCAGTAACTGACTTACATATTTACTATCAAAATGTAGGCAGTAACTGACTTACATATTTACTATCAAAATGTAGGCAGTAACTGACTTACATATTTACTATCAAAATGTAGGCAGTAACTGACTTACATATTTACTATCAAAATGTAGGCAGTAACTGACTTACATATTTACTATCAAAATGTAGGCAGTAACTGACTTACATATTTACTATCAAAATGTAGGCAGTAACTGACTTACATATTTACTATCAAAATGTAGGCAGTAACTGACTTACATATTTACTATCAAAATGTAGGCAGTAACTGACTTACATATTTACTATCAAAATGTAGGCAGTAACTGACTTACATATTTACTATCAAAATGTAGGCAGTAACTGACTTACATATTTACTATCAAAATGTAGGCAGTAACTGACTTACATATTTACTATCAAAATGTAGGCAGTAACTGACTTACATATTTACTATCAAAATGTAGGCAGTAACTGACTTACATATTTACTATCAAAATGTAGGCAGTAACTGACTTACATATTTACTATCAAAATGTAGGCAGTAACTGACTTACATATTTACTATCAAAATGTAGGCAGTAACTGACTTACATATTTACTATCAAAATGTAGGCAGTAACTGACTTACATATTTACTATCAAAATGTAGGCAGTAACTGACTTACATATTTACTATCAAAATGTAGGCAGTAACTGACTTACATATTTACTATCAAAATGTAGGCAGTAACTGACTTACAAGCACATTAACAGACACAAACTGAGTTAATGTTTTTAGATACATTATTTATGTCTTTGTTGTACACTGTCTTACCATTATTATTTTAAAAAGAGCAAATTAAATGTTGTACATACGTGAAGTCTTGTGTCGCTTGAAATGGTCAACAGATTATGGCCATCACTTAATATTAGACTGATGATTACATGAAGTCATGTGACATGCTTCGTTACAATCTAACAAACAAGATAAGTTTAAATAATCTATTTTTGTTACCACGTTAATTGGATTTTCCAAAAAATTACATTTGTTTTAAATAGTGCCTTATGATTTGCAAACTTATTAGAAGGATTTAGTTGGTCATTTAATGTATTTTTTTGTTTGTTTGTTATTTGAGTGACATATATAGAAAGTGTGTAAATTGAATTGTTTACCACACTTGTCTAGCAAATCTGAACTTAAGTTATGCACTTATCTACTGGTGATCATAATTATTTCTTACACTTATATCCCCGTACCTATGTTGTTTCGAAAAATGTTCAGAACTTCAGAAGTCATTAATGGTGGCTTAATAGTCTTTGTTACGGTCACGACTTTATATATGAGTACTAGTGGCCTTAGAATAATTGTAAAGGTCAGTCATTTAGTTCATTGGTCCCCAATCTTTTTATCACCGTGGACCGGTCAAATGTTGATAATTTTACTGCGGCCCACTGACCAAGGGGATGGGGGTGGGATGGGTGGTGGGAGGCGGCGCTTATACAAGTATTTTATATTGTTTTGATTTGGTAGTTTTAATTGTATTGCACTTAAAAATTTCTTTAAAAATCAAATACAATTACACACAAAAAGTAATTAAAAATGGTTTAATATTTTAACTTTTTAAAACGTTAAATCTATAAGAACCATGAGCTTATTTCTGAGCAACGAGACGGTACAATCTGGTGATAATAGGAGATAATGACACCCGAAGTGTGCTGCTTATGTCCAGTTTATTCCGTTGTTATGTTTTTATTTGCTTTCACTGCAGAAACCCCGCTTCACACATATAAGATGGAAATGGCAATAGGGATTTAATTGATATGGTGGCAATCTCGGGATAATCCGCGATGAATTTAATCCAGAAGACTGGAAAAGTTTGTCTTCTCGAAAGTAGTTTTTTTTTCCGCAGCCTAGTGCAATCTGGAGTAGCTGAACTTTTTTTTGCACAGACATGCAAGACACGCCTGGTGTCTTTTGAAGTAGTGCTCATATTCTTCTAAAAGCAAAGAAAATGCTCAAGTATCTCATTAATTATGAAACATCTTTTGAATAAACACTGATTTCTTGTTTTTTTTTGTGTGCCGCGCAAATTTTTTACCAGTTTAGTGTGCAGTGAAAGATTTTCGGTTGGACAACTTTGCTATAGAATATGCAATTTTTTCGTAAACAAGCATATAATATTAAACAAATAAAATCTATATAATAAATAACTCACCACAACAAAAACAGGTCGTGTGAAGATAAGCATGACGAATGACCCTCAATGTGTTTGACCAATCACAATATGGTTGGCAAGCGACCGTGGTGCAAACCATGGGGCGTTTTTGAAAACAACAATGCTTCTTGAGATCAGTTGCGTTGCTCCAGCTCATAATAACATGTGTTTCATAATGTAATGGTTATCACTGTCTAAAACAAGGAAGGAACCTTGGTTCAAGCCCCGGCGGAAATATAAATATTTTTTTAAAAATTGTTATTGTTTGTGTCAGTTCTTTCCCTCTTTTTGCGAATATGGCTGACCCTCACTAGTGGCGCCCATCACAGTCATAGCTAACAAGCTAGAGTGGTGCAGAGTGGGGGCATGTAGTGCTCATGTCTCAAGACTAACTATGCATCGGCGAACCCCCCCCCTCCCGCCTATCACTCACGTTGTATCTGTGAGCAAGTATGTGATGTAGGCTACGCCGCAGGTCGTATCTAGTAAAATAAATTACATTTCTCTACCACGTCATTACAGTGCAACTGGTACACAAGTCCCTGGAAACATTCCAGATGGTCCGACATACTACAACGTTTGAGAAGCACTGACATAGCTTACAGCTATTAGACACAAACAAAACATTTAAACAGAACCCAAACACTAGACTAGATCATACACTAGACAAGTGGTCGTAAAAATAATTTCACACACAGTGTAGGTGCCTCTGTCAAGGTTACCGCCGTCAACGTGTAACAAGTGACTCAACATGTGAGTCATGTGCCAATTACTGTCACGCCGATACATAACTGGCTGACCTACTTATGCTGTAATTACTGTTAGGCCGATACAGAACTGGCTGACCTACTTATACTGTAATTACTGTCAGGCCGGTACAGAACTGGCTGACCTATATATACTGTAATTACTGTCAGGCCGGTACAGAACTGGCTGACATATATATACTGTAATTACTGTCAGGCCGGTACAGAACTGGCTGACCTACTTATACTGTAATTACTGTCAGGCCGGTACAGAACTGGCTGACCTACTTATACTGTAATTACGTTCAGGCCGGTACAGAGCTGGCTGACCTATATATAATGTAATTACTGGCAGGCCGGTACAGAACTGTCTGACCTACTTATACTGTAATTAATGTCTTGCCGGTACAGAACTGGCTGACCTAATTATACTGTAATTACTGTCAGGCCGGTACATCACTGGCTGACCTACTTATACTGTAATTATTGTCAGGCCGGTACAGAACTGGCTGACCTACTTATACTGTAATTACTGTCAAGCCGGTACAGAACTCTCTGACCTATATATACATTAATTACTGTCAGGCCGGTACATAACTGGCTGACCTATATATACTGTAATTACTGTCCGGCCGGTACAGAACTGTCTGACCTACATATACTGTAATTACTGTCAGGCCATATAATTGCAATCACATATAGTATCTCTTTCTATGATGTGTATCTAGCAATGTTAGCAAATGATTAGAGTCAATATTTTTTAGCTGTTCGACATGTTTGTATTGCTATTATTTTGTAAACATGCTTATTTTCGGGTAACTTATGACAGTTATTCTACTTATGACAGTATTTAGGTATAGTCATAAATGGCGCCAGCGAGGGCGCTGTGTTTCAAAAGCATGGGGCGGATGTGGCCGTGTGCCCCCAAAACATACATGTCGAAATGTACGTTGTGCGCGCCCGCCACTGCTCCTTCCCCCGTCCCCTCTACGCACAAAAACAAAAAAAAACTGACAGGGACCGGGAGGGCATCCGGTTCTAAAATATATTGGACTCGGAAACGAAAAGATTAAGACCGTTCCCCACCCCCAGCCCCCTAAGGTAGGGATGTAGAACAATGACACTTGTGTAGAGACAGGAAATGAAAATTTAAGTAACAGTGGACGAGACTATAGAATGGGGGATCATTAGAAATGACCGGGGAAACCCAAGTAGATAATCGTTTGACATGAGTTAGGGAATGAAAAACGGAGAATTTAATTGCTCACACCAAGGGGGCATGCTCGAGTGTCAGCCACATACCTTTGGTGATCAATATAAGGAGAGGACGGTAGTAGACGAGACAGAGTCACCCACCCCAGGGTTACGAAGAGACATAGGACATTGCTTAGCTAGGGACATTAGTAGAGCATAGGCTGCAATAGAATTGTACACTGTGTTTTCCTGTGTTTAAATACTTCGACGTCAGTTACTGTGTCAACCTTAAAAAATATTCAAATAAATGTTATACGAACTATAGTCCTCAATTCACCTGCATTGAGTTAGTTGATTTTATTAGCTGTTCATTCAGTGTTATTCAAACTAACAATATAGCCACCATTCGGCTAAATTTTACATAACTTATTTACTTTAAAATTGACCGGAGGGAATTGTATTAAAACTTTGTCAGTTCAACACTTTGTTCGTTTGTTTGTCTCTTTATTGATTAATTTTTATTTATTTATTTTTTACCTTACGCGTGTCCGAATTAAACCTGGAAACAGAATATGACCCAAATAACTGAACTGAGAATAACGTTAATAATTAAATTTTGTGCTTATTTGTTCAGTCAAGATAAAAAAAATGGGCAAACGTCGATAATTATTTATTGTTAAAAAAAACAAGAAATTGGTTTTAAAAAGCCGATAAAGTTATGTGGAATTTATACATAGAAATGTATGACTTCAAACAGTGAAAGTCATAAATTTGAAGCTATTTTTTATACATAGAAATGTATGACGTCAAGCATTGAAAGTCAGAAACTTGAAGCTATTATTTATACATAGAAATGTATGACGTCAAGCAGTGAAAGTCAGAAACTTGAAGCTATTATTTATACATAGAAATGTATGACGTCAAGCAGTGAAAGTCAGAAACTTGAAGCTATTATTTATACATAGAAATGTATGACGTCAAGCAGTGAAAGTCAGAAACTTGAAGCTATTATTTATACATAGAAATGTATGACGTCAAGCAGTGAAAGTCAGAAACTTGAAGCTATTACGCCGACGTCCATCATCTCTACCAGGACCACCACCGTCATTGGAGCATGGAATGTACACACGATGTATGAGACTGGTAAAACAACACAAATAGCCACTGAGATGAGGAACTATAAAGTATCAACTAGGAATCAGATAAAAGAGATGGACTGGATGTGGACAGAAACATCACAGGAGAGATGATGTTTTTAAGGACGTATGCTATACAATGACATCGTTTTGTGTTGAAACTTGAATTTTATAAAAGTTTGAATTTTGTTAACGTGTTGTTTTTTATGGTTTATATAGATAATCCATGCAAGACAGGAAGAACGAGAAATTGTATACGTTTTTTTCTAACATTATAAACAAGGAAATTATTTTTCATCCCTATGTCTATCAAAGTGTTATAACAAAATGTGTATGTGTTGTCAGTGTTGTATTTTCCTATTTGAATTTAATGTCTCATGTATTATTACTACTTTCCACTCTGTTTTTTATCCTCCTGTTTTTTAGTTAGTGATAACATTATGGTCTTACGTTTTTTGCACGTTTTATAAAGAGATTTTATAACGTATGACGTTGTTAACGTGTATAGATTATTTTTTTTAATAAATGTAAACATACTAAACGATTGTCTACATATCTTAGACTTACAATTGAGTTTTTCAACTGGAGTTTTGTATTTTTGTGATACTAGGCAAATGTAAGCATGATAACTGTTACAGCTAATGATAAAACTAGATAACTGTTACATCCAATGTTAAAACTAGATAACTGTTACAGCTAATGATAAAACTAGATAACTGTTACAGCCAATGTTAAAACTAGATAACTGTTACAGCTAATGTTAAAACCATAGTCACTAATTTTTTTATTGAGAAGTGCAAGCACCACTAATGTTAAATTTGAAATAATTTATTTATTGTCGTTTCGACACTTGTAGCTCATAGCAAAAATAAATGTTTATAAATCGTCTTTTGGTTGCATTAGTTAATGTTAACACCTTTTTAAAAGTGCATCAGATCAATGTAGTGATAGACTTTATTAAATAAAACTTTTTGTACAGACTTATGTCTGATGTTACAGATGTACAAGTAAACTATGTTTGTATTTTATTTTGACTTCGTCGCTTTTTTGGTTTTAAACACCTATAACGATTTTATTTAAATAACTAGCAAAATACCCGCGCTCAGCTGCGGAATTTAGGATTTTAGTAAGCGTTGAAAACCCGTTACACACCAATTCAAAACACCAACATATTTCAGTCTGGATCATGATTGATATACTTGTTTATCAATATTTGTCAAGGTCGTGTAAAATAAAATGCGTACTAAAATGACATTACGAGACCACGTTCAAAATGGATGCATGATGTGCATTTCAATTTAGGTCATGATAGAGAAATGTGACTATATTTATTTAAAGTATTTAAAATTTAAAGGTAACAAAGCTTTAAATTATTTAAGAAAAAATATTTGGGTTCCGGCCCCGAAGGAACAGAAGCTAGAAGTTCACCACATTATAGATTTTTTAAAAATAAAATTTGGCCATAATTTCCATTTACCCAGTAGCAACATTTTAAATTACCTTTTATATAAATAATGTTAAAATATGGCCCCCAGTCCCGAATATGTGGTGTTTTGAAAATTTTTACTTTTAATGCCAGAAAGCTTCGCTGGAGCGTACCCAAATACTTCCTAAAGTTTAATGGCCATGGGATGAATTTTAAAAAAAATAAAATAAGGGCCGGGGGCCCTATCGGTTTCATATGTATAGTTCAAAACAACAGCTTATTTCAATTTGGATTATGATGAATATATTTGTTAGTCAACATTTGTTTTTAAAAAAAATTGAGTGAAATTGAATGGTTAAAATGTCTTTAACTTTACAAAAAAGAGATTAGGGGCCCTTGGCTACAAAATAATGAAAACAAATATAATTTTAATGCTCTAACGAATTTTGATATAGGCCATCAAGTTTTTTTCTTCCATGTTTTGAAAAAATAAATTTACACAGTATCCAAAGTTTTTTTATTTGTAATTTAGCTCATATAAGTTGAAAATACTACATTTGTGTACCGCCCCCCAGTGAGTGATAATTAAATTTTAAAAATTCGCCTATTACCATCCCGGGATTGGACTCATCAACTTCCCAACATTTCATGCCTCTAACTACACGGGAAGTTGGATAATGTGTGATGATAATCTTTTTATATAAGAAAAATACATGTAGGCCCCCGGCCCCCAGTGGGTGAAAATTTAAATATTTTTTGGCCTCTTACCATCGCGGGAGTGTACTCAATAATTTCCAAATGTTTCATGCTTTTACCTACACTGGAAATCAGAGAATTAGCTTTGAGTCAGTTTTTATACAAGAAAAAGTACGTTTGGGCCCCCGGCCACCAGTGAGTGATAATTTAAATATTTTTTTTGCATGTTACCATCGAGGGAGTTGACTCAACAACTTCCCAAAGATTCGTGTTTCTTCCTACACGGGAAAGTGGAGAATAAGGCGATTTTCATTGTAAGGAAAAAAACGCTTTCAGGCCCCCGGCCCCCAAGAGTGTTAATTTTAACGTTCTTCTTTCCCATTTTTCGTCGAGAGAGGGTACTCAACAACTTCCCACATTTTAATGCTTCTACCTGCACGGGAAGTTGGAGAATTAGTGATGATTCACTTTTTAATATAAGAAAAAAAATACATTTGGGCCCCCCGGTTTCCAGTAAGTGATAATTTAAATAATGTTTTTCACTTATTAACACCGCAGAATTGTACTTAACAACAAGCCAAAGTTTCATGCTTCTACCTTCACGGGAAATAGGAGAATGAGTGATTTTCATTTTTTACATAATTCATTTTAGGAAACAATTCATTTGGGCAGAAAATGATAATTTATTCCTATTACAATCACGAGATTGTGCTCAAAACTTACACAAGTTTCATGCTTCTACCTACACAGGAAATAGGAGAATTAGTGATTTTCATATTTTGTATCGTCCATTTAGGGGGGAAAAGGCGTTTTTGGGCCCCCGGGCCACAAGAGTGTAAATTTTAAAAATATTTTTCGCAATTTGTCTTTGTAAGTGGTTACTCAACAACTTCCCAAAGTGTCATGCTTCTACCTACAAGGGAAGTTGGAGAATTAGTGATTAGTAAGTTTTTAACATTATAAAAAACTACATTTAGGCCCCCGGCCCCCAGTAAGTGATAATTTAAATATTTTTTCACTTGTTACCATGGCGGAAGTATACTCGACATCTTCTCAAAGTTGTATGCTTCTACTTACCCGGAAAATAGGAGAATTAGTGATTTTCAATTTGTATACAGCTCATTTTAGGAAAAAAACATTTTTTGAGCCCCCGGCCCCACATGAGGGTGAATTTTAAAATTATTTTTCCCCATTTTGGTCGTGACTGGGTACTCAACAACTTCCCAAAGTTTCATGTTTCTACCTGCACTGGAATTTGGAGAATTAGTGATGAGTCAGTTTTTAATATTAGAAAAAAAATAATTTTGGGCCCACGGCAAGTGTTACTTTAAATATATTTGCGCCTGATACCATCGCGAACGTGTACTCAATAACTTCCGAAAGTTTCATGCATCTACCTACACGGAAAATAGGAGAATTAGTGATTTTTAGTTTGTATATAGCTCATATAAAGAAAATAACTTCATTTGGGCCCCCGGCCCCCGGGAAGTGATAATTTAAATATTTTTCCTCCCTATACCATCGCGGAATTGTACTCAACAAGTTCCCAAAGTTTCATGCTTCTGCCTACTCGTGAAATAGAAGAACTAGTGATTTTCATATTTTATATAGGCTATATTAGGGGGAAAAAACGTTTTTGGGCCCCCATGAGTGTTAACTTTAAAATTATTTTGCGACAAATTTTTGTCGCGAGAGGCTACTCAACAAATCCCTAAAGTTTCATGCTTCTACCTACACGGGAAGTTGGAGAATTAGTGATGAATCTGTCAGTCAGTCAGTGAGTCAGTGAGGGCTTTGCCTTTTATTAGTATAGATAAAGTTGTGTATCCATTAGCCTCAATATTAAACACATATAACGTTTTTATTTAAATAATAAAGTTGGGTATCCATTAGCCTCAATATTAAACCACAAAAAGTGTCAGACACTTTTAGATTTATCCACATAATGTAAAATTACTAACCACTAGGATTAAGACATATGCTTTTCTATAACCGAAAAAAGACATCACATATAAAAGTTCCTCCATATTATGACACATTCTCTAATGATATAAGAAGATTGATTTGTTTAAATATACAACACTGCGGCATTCACAGTACATGTTTGTCAACACTGATGTACCGAAAAAGCTGTTTCATCCAGAAATTGAAATATCATCCGCATGTTACCACACACCACAATAATGTACACCCCAAACCCACATATGACAACACTACCCACATGTTACCACACACCACAATAATGTACACCCCAAACCCACATATGACCACACTACCCACATGTTACCACACACCACAATAATGTACACCCCAAACCCACATATGACCACACTACCCACATGTTACCACACACCACAATAATATACACCCCAAACCCACATATGACCACACTACCCACATGTTACCACACACCACAATAATATACACCCCAAACCCACATATGACCACACTACCCACATGTTACCACACACCACAATAATATACACCCCAAACCCACATATGACCACACTACCCACATGTTACCCCACACCACAATAATGTACACCCCAAACCCACATATGACCACACTACCCACATGTTACCCCACACCACAATAATGTACACCCCAAACCCACATATGACCACACTACCCACATGTTACCTCACTACCCACATGTTACCATACACCACAATAATGTACACCCCAAACCCACATATGACCACACTACCCACATGTTACCCCACACCACAATAATGTACACCCCAAACCCACATATGACCACACTACCCACATGTTACCCCACACCACAATAATGTACACCCCAAACCCACATATGACCACACTACCCACATGTTACCACACTACCCACATGTTACCATACACCACAGTAATGTACACCCCCAACCCACATATGACCACACTACCCACATGTTATCACACACCACAATAATGTACACCCCAATCCCACATATTACCACACAACCCACATGTTACCACACTACCCAAATGTTACCACACTATCCACATGTTACCACACTACCCATATGTTATCACACTACCCATATGTTATCACACTACCCACATGTTACCACACATCCCAATAATGTACACCCCAAACCCACATATTACCACACTACCCACATGTTACAACACACCATAGTAATGTACATCCCAAACCCACATATTACCACACTACCCACATGTTACAACTCACCACAATAATGTACACCCCAAACCAATATTTGACCACACCAGATATATGTTTTCATACCAACAAACTATTTTGTTTAGATAAAATGCATATATCAATAAAATAACTAGAACTAACATATAAATAATAGAAAAAAAGTTATCGAATACAAATAAACAAATAGTTTTTTTATTTTATAAATTAAAATAATTTTTGTTTAAATTCTAACCCATGTTTTACTTTATAAAACATTTATTGTTGTGGTGAAAGTGTAAATATATTTTAAAATATTTTAGCTTTCCACCTTTATCTATCATCCATCCCTGTGGCGCTACAGCCCATGTAGGGCTTGGATCTGCCTCACCACGTCCTTCCACTCAGCCCATGTAGAGCTTGGACCTCCCTCACCATCTTCTTCCACTCAGCCCATGTAGGGCTTCGACCTGCCTCACCATCTCCTTCCACTCAGCCCATGTAGGGCTTGGACCTGCCTCACCACGTCCTTCCACTCAGTCCATGTAGGGCTCGGACCTGCCTCACCACGTCCTTCCACTCAGCCCATGTAGGGCTTGGACCTGCCTCACCACGTCCATCCACTCAGTCCATGTAGGGCTTGGACCTGCCTCACCACGTCCTTCCACTCAGCCCATGTAGGGCTTGGACCTGCCTCACCACGTCCTTCCACTCAGCCCATGTAAGGCCTGGACCTGCCTCACAATCTCCTTCCACTCAGCCCATGTAGGGCTTGGACCTCCCTCACCACGTCCTTTTACTCAGCCCATATAGGGCTTGGACATGCCTCACCACGTCCTTCCACTCAGCCCATGTAGGGCTAGGACATGCCTCACCACGTCCTTCCACTCAGCCCATGTAGGGCTTGGACCTGCTGTGACGAAATTTATGTTGAAACCAATTATCTGCAACACAGCCTACAGATGAAACAAGGGGAATAACTCACTCGTTCTTGATTAGCTCGCCTGTGTCCACAGAACCCAACTAAACATGCAAGAATGTCAGTTCAAAGAGTCCAACCTCTTTGTGAGATGAGAACTGATCAGAGGCCAATCGCACGAAACTGGACCAAACCGCCCCTCAGGGTATAAATACAAGTGCACCCCTGGATCTCGTTCTCTCTTTTCCGGCCAACATCCACAGCCTTAGAACAACGAAGTGTAGTATTCTCATCAGGATTCAATCTGTGCCCATCCTTGGTCGAGAGAGCCGACAAGTCCATCCAAACCCAGAAATCTGGTAAGAGTGAGCTCTAGCTTTATTTGCCGTATTTGTATAGTATGCATTACATGTGAATACTTATATATGAACCATTGAATTTTCCGGTTGTAAAATTGTTGAAATGTTTAAGCCCCACGGTCGACAGCTCGCCGTGCGGGACCACGTGGGACACGTGAACATTCCATGCTGTTATTTAACTGTGTGATTATTACACACGCTCTCCATCGAATGGATGGTTTGAGCTAGATTTTCACAAAATAAGATGCATTTGATGTATTTATATATGTTGAACCATGTGCCCGGGTGTCAGCCAGCTAGGTCTGCATCCGTGGTTTAAGACTTAGACCTAGTCTAAGCCCCCCCCCCATTATTAAATTAATAATTCACATTGTATATGAATATATGTAATCCCCTTTTGGCACCTTGCTCTGAAGGCTTGGTTGTCGGAAGTGAAACCAATTTCACATGCCAATCATTTAATAACCTTTTAAAAAAATTCACATACAAATCATTTAATAACCTGAAACAAATTCCAAATACCAATCATTTAATAAAACAAATTTCAAATACCAATCATTTATTAACCTGAAACAAATTTCAAATACCAATCATTTTATAACCTTAAAACAAAGTTCACATACCAATCATTTAATAACCTTAAAACAAATTTCACATTCCAATCATTCAATAAACTTAAAACAAATTTCACATACCAATCATTCAATAACATTAAAACAAATTTTGCAGACCAATCATTTAATAACAATAAAACAAATGGTACTTGTCTGTTATCCGACGACCAGGATTTTTACAATTATTTTTATTTTTTGTATTAACTGTTGCAAATAATATACATATTATTTATAAGCCATACTAATACAGTATAAAATAAATTAAACTTTACAAGATTGACTATATTCACTTTATTAATTTAACTATATTGAAATTTGACAAGAATGAGAACAACACTGATTAAAAACAATAAAACATGAAATCTACATTAGGAATAAAGAACACGCAACAAATTTATTAAATAAAAACAACCCGTAAAAAACCAAGTTTTTGACTATAAATCCTTTACGTATGAGACGTAACTAAAAGAATGTTCATTATAACACGCAGCGCAAGACCATCCAAAAATACAAAATTGCATTTGTGTCGTAAAACGTGTTTAATATAATGCGCACCGATCAGGAATAGGTTTATAAAAAGTGTTGTCAGTAAAATACGCACCTTATTGCGCGACAGAAAGGTTGTTCAATATAATACGCACCGTGACGCTCTATCTCAAAAAATAGCATGATACATAGGAATAAATAAAATAATCTAAAAAATCAATAATTTAATTACGGTACATGCGATCGATCTGAAATTTTGATACATTGTTTTTATCATCGGTACGAAACTGCCTGCAAAATTTCAGCTCGCTATCTTGCGAGCAAGTGGGTTAAAAATCGATCAAAAGTTTTGGCGACAAGCAAGCAAGCAAGCAAGGTTGGTCGGTCGTCGCCGCAGACACCACGAGTTAATATAAAGGATTTAATAAGAAAAACCCGTAAAAAACCAAGTTTTTGACTATAAATCCTTTATGTACGAGAAGTAACTAAAAGAATGTTCATTATAATACGCAGCGCCAGACCATCCAGAAATACAAAATTGAAGTTGTGTCGTAAAACATGTTTAATATAATACGCACCGATCAGGAATATGTTTATAAAAAGAGCTGTCAATAAAATACGCACCTTATTGCGCGACAGAAAGGTTGTTCAATATAATACGCACCGCGACGCTCTATCTCAAAAAATAGCATGATACATAGGAATAAAAAAAATAATCTAAAAAATCAATAATTTAATTACGGTACATGCGATCGATCTGAAATTTTGATACATTGTTTTTATCATCGGTACGAAACTGCCTGCAAAATTTCAGCTCGCTATCTTGCGAGCAAGTGGGTTAAAAATCGATCAAAAGTTTTGGCGACAAGCAAGCAAGCAAGCAAGCAAGCAAGGTCGGTCGGTCGGCCGCAGACACCACGAGTTAATATAAAGGATTTAAAAAGCATAGGTACTCTAATTTACGATAAAAATTTATTTGATTTGTGCCAATTATTTACACGTAAAATCCCCTCACATAATTATTATTTTTTAAAATTAAATTGTGAGTTATTATAAACAAAATAACAAAACTCTTAATTTAAAAATAAATTCCATTCATCATGTGACGAATGTAATAAAAATAGTTTTAACCCATTTATAATATAACTAGCAAAATCCCCGCGCTCCACTGCGGAAGTTAGAACTTTAATAAGCGTTGAAAACCCGTTTCACACCAATTCAAAACACCAATAGATTTCAGCCTAAATCATGATTGATATACTTGTTTGTCAATATTTGTCAAGGTCGTGTAAAATAAAATGGGTACTAAAATGACATTACGGGCCCCCGTGCAAAATGGATGTAGGATGTGCATATCTCATAAGGTCTGAGGATTTCAATCTAGGTCATGATAGAGAAATGTGACTATATTTATTTAAATTATTTTTAAGGTAACAAAGATTTAAATGTTTACGAAAAAAAATATTTTGGGTCCCGGCCCCAAAGGAACAGACGCTAGAAGTTCATTACCCTATATATTTTATTTTATTTTTTAAATCAAATTTGGCCATAGTTCATCCATTTACCTAGTAGCCACATTTTAAATTACCTTTTATATAACTAATGTTAAAATATGGCATACGGGCCCCCAGCCCGGGATAAGTGGTGTTTTTAAAACGTTTTACTCTTAATGCCAGAAACCCTTCGATGGAGCGTACCCAAAAACTTCCTAAAGTTTAATGGCCGTGGGATGAATAAAATACATTTACAATTAATACGTCTTTTAAAAAAAAACTAAAATAAGGGCTGGGGGCCCTATCGGGGTAATCTGTATAGTTCAAAACAACAGCTTATTTCAATTTGGATTATGATGAATATATTTGTTAGTAAACATTTTTTTTTAAATTGAGTGAAATCGAATGGTTAAAATGTCTTAAACGTTTACAAAAAAGAGATTAGGGGCCCTCGGCTACAAAATATTGAAAAAATATAATTTTAATGCCCTAACGAATTTTAATATAGGCCATCAAGTTTTTATCTTCCAAGCTTTGTAAAAATACATTTACACAGTATCCAATTTTTATTTTTTTTTATTTGTAATTTAGCTCATATAAGTTAAAAATATTACTTTTGTGTCCCGGGCCCCCAGTGAGTGATAATTAAACAAAAAAATTCGCCTGTTACCATTCCGGGAGTGTACTCAACAACTTCCCAAAATTTCATGCTTCTAACTACACAGGGAAAATGGAGAATCTGTGATGATTAACTTTTTATATAAGAACAAAAATTGGGCCCCCGGCCCCCAGTGAGTGAAAATTTAAATATTTGTTGGCATGTTACCATCGCGGGAGTGTACTCAATAATTTCCAAAAGTTTCATGCTTTTACCTACACTGGAAATCAGAGAATTAGATTTGAGTCATTTTTTATATAAGAAAAAGTACATTTGGGCCCCCGGCCCCCAGTGAGTGATAATTAAAAAAATTTTTTGCATGCTACCATCGAGAGAGTGGACTCAACAAATTCCCAAAGTTTCATGTTTCTACCTATACGGGAAAGTGGAGAATAAGGCGATTTTCAGTATAAGGAAAAAAAATGCTCTTGGGCACCCCGGCCCCCATGAGAGTGAATTTTAAAATTCTTTTGCGCCAATTTGCATTGCGAGAGGGTACTCAACAACTTCCCAAATTTTCATGCTTTTACCTACACGGGAAGTCGGAGAATTCGTGATGAGTCAGTTTTTAATATTAGAAAAAACTAGCGTATCACCTGTCAAAAATGACGGAAGTTTTCAGCTGACATCTATTTATTTTGAAAAAATGCACTTTTTTAGGGCGCCTATGGCGCCAACCTTTTTCAAAAGCCCAAACTAACTTGTCCTTGTTTGATTAATACGAAATATTAAACTCTCTGAAATGCACACAAAGTATTTTATAATAGGGGTTGTAGGGCGCCTACGGCATCCCCTTTGTTTTTCTTATTTTATAATTAATCATCATCAAATCCTCTTTTTACATTGTTCCCTTTTCCAAAATTAAAATATGAGCTAAAACAATGACGTCATATAATATTTTTTTACAGCGCATCTTTAATGTGCACACTGTAATGTGACAATAAAAGATGTTAGAAAGTGCACCGATGAATTTAAAGTATAGGAAACAAATAGTGCACCAAAATGAACTCGTTTTGAATGTCCGCATGAAGCTTTCCAATACGGAATTGATATATATTTTTTTCTCTTTGTCTCTGCATTTTCTGATTATTTAATTTACGGCATTCGGGAAAAAGGGACAATTACAAAAACTATCTTAAAACCATCTCTTGGGTAAAAGGAACCGTCCTGCCAAATTTGGTCCCCGTCCGTCATTTGGTTCTTCCGTGGCTGTGTAACAGAAAGTCGAAAAGTGAAACATACAAACATACAAACATACAAACATAAAAACATAAAAACATACAAAGATACAAACACCAAATGAGCTTTATATATTAGATTTAGTAACATGTGTTTGGTTGTTATGTGTCTAAAGTGTAGGTTCTTTTGAAGTAAAGTCAAGACAACCCATGGTTTATAGTTTAATAGCCTTGTAATAAGCGAACTTGATAATTTAAATATGTAACAAACATGTCTAAATGGCAACAAGTATTAAGCAAGAAGAAGAAAATATGTCAAACTCCTCAACCATTTCATCATACAACAATAGAGAGCAGAGCCATTTTAACACTGGTGCTGAACTCATAGTATTATGTATACAAAGTTTTAGAGTATATGAAGATAATGAACATTCTATATTTATAGGGCATTGTTGAGATAACGAGCGAAACCTTAAATTACATTCGATTTAGCCTCAAAGTGGCTTCGACTTGACAAAGTACACAAATAATCTCTAAACAAAATGTACACAAAATGAGACGCAGTTAAAACTTACTTACTGCAAGAAAACTTAATCTATTATGGAACTACTATACGCACCGCGGCGTAGCATACGCCGCAGACTTGCTCATGGGGAGTGCAAGGAAAGTTGAGAAAGAATGGACACAAACTACAGCACGAAGAAATCAAAACAACGCGAGTGAACGTCGGTTTGGGGGTGGGGGGGAACTGCCGACTCATTGTTTATTTTCGAGACATTTGCAGGCGAAATTCGGTACACCCCTAACTTCTATGAAGTCAGCTGTAAAACTATCTATAATTGGTTTAAAATCGGAGTTACATAATCGATAATCGGTTTTCAAAAAAAAACAAACAAAAAAACAAAACAAAAAACACGCAATTAACAACCCTAAATATGACAAAACCTCGCTAGGATTGGCCAAACAAGGAAGGTAGTAATAAATGGGAGGCTGATAACATCAACATAAGTGCGCATGTCTTCACCTTTTCTCGCTATTTTTTATTTACTTGCTGCTGCTTTTTGTGTCTGTACTCTCACAAAGCGTTCTTTCAGTGACCGGAGGGAAGTGACTTGAATTAAAAAGTTTGTCAGTTCAACGATGTGTTTGTTTCATTTGTTTCTCTCTTTATTGTTTTTTTTAATGTTACCTTACTTGTGTCCAAATTAAACCTGCGGGCGAGTATGACCCATATAACTGAAATGAGAATAAACGTTAATAATTAATGTTCTTGCTTATTTGTTCAGTCAAGATGACAAATGAAGGCAAAAGTCGATGATTATTTTTTGTTCAAAAACAAGGACGAAGCTATGTGAAATGTATACATAGAAATGTATGATGTCCAGCAGTAAAAGTAATTTATACAAAAAAATGTATAACATAAAGCAGTGAAAATAATTTATACAAAAAAAATGAATAACATAAAGCAGTGAAAATAATTTATACAAAAAAAAATGAATAACATAAAGCAGTGAAAATAATTTATACAAAAAAAATGAATAACATTAAGCAGTGAAAATAATTTATACAAAAAAAATGAATAACATAAAGCAGTGAAAGTAATTTATACATAGAAATGTATGAAACTCAAGCAGTGAAAGTAATTTATACATAGAAATGTATGACGCCAAGCAGTGAAAATCAGAAACTTGAAGCTATTATTTATACATAGAAATGTGTGACGCGAAGCAGTGAAAGTCAGAAACTTGAAGCTATTATTTATACATAGAAATGCATGGACGCCAAGCAGTGAAAGTCAGAAACTTGAAGCTATTATTTATACATAGAAATGCATGACGCCAAGCAGTGAAAGTCAGAAACTTGAAGCTATTATTTATACATAGAAATGCATGACGCCAAGCAGTGAAAGTCAGAAACGTGAAGCTATTATTTATAACTAGAAAGGCGTGACGCCAAGCAGTGAAAGTCAGAAACTTGAAGCTATTAGGCCAACGTCCATCATCTCTACCAGGACAACCACCGTCATTGGAGCATGAAATGTACGCACGATGTATGAGACTGGTAAAACAACACATATAGCCACTGAGATGATGAACAATATAGTATAAACTGGGAATCAGATAAAAAGAGATGGACTGGATGAGGACAGAAAAATTCACAGGAGAGATGCTGTTTTTTAAAAAGACGTATGCGATACAATGAAGTCGTTTGTGTTTAAACTTAAATTTTATAAACGTTTGAATTTTGTTAACGTGTTGGTTTTTATGGTTTATATAAATAAGTGATGCAAGACGGGAAGAACGAGAAATTGTGTACGTTTTTTTTTCTTGCATTATAATCAAGGGAATAATTTTTCATCCTTATGTCTATCAAAAGTGTTATATTAAAATGTGTATGTGTTGTATTTTCCAATTTGAATTTAATGTCTCATGTATTATTACTACTTTCCACTCTGTTTTCTATCCTCCTGTTTTTTAGTTAGTAATAACATTATGGTGTTACGTTTTTGTGTACGTTTTATAAAGATACTAGTGGAAAAGCCTGCTGAAGCTGGCTGAACGAAATCCGACAGAAGAAATAACAAAGAAATATACGAAATACTGCAATAGAAAAGAACATGTGGCCTTTATTGCCATGAACAGAACACGATATGAACAGAAATAACAAAGACATGTATGAAATACTGCAATAGAAAAGAACATTTATCTTTTATTACCATGAAAACAATACGATATGAACAGCTAAATATCAAAGATTACCTTGTACACCACATTTTTAGTGTTGCAGGCGGACGAAATATTAAACTTCCTGATATGTACCGTCGTAATCGGAGGACTACCTATATATCAACATGAATATCTATGCTTTCACGCCTATAATAAATATATATATATATAACGAAATATTCACTCAAAGATATTGAATTCATAATTTTCCTCTAGAAAAGCATCAACAAATAAAACACATTTTTTTATTTTATTTATTTATGTTTTTGTTTGTTTTGTTTTTTTTTGGGGGGGGAATAAAAATCGAATTCCCCTACCCCACTGGGATGGAGGGAGTCATGAGGTGGGAATCATCCATGCTTTCAGTTTTTCCAAGCCCAAATGGCTTTATATCTTTTAAAAAATAAGACACTTCCCCTTTTATGTCCAGCCTTTTTTAAAAAGTTTTTCTGCTGCGAATGTTTCTTTTCTTTTTTTCATAATTTGTTTTAATGTTGTTTGTGTGTTGGGACTGTTTTATTATTGCAAGTTAACTGATTTATTAAGCTAAATATCATAGATTACCTTGTACTCTCATTTTTAGTGTAGCAGGCGGACGAAATATTAAACTTCCTGAAATGTACCGTCGTAATCGGAGGACTACCTATATATCAACATGAATATATATGCTTTCACGCCTATAATAAATATATATATAATGAAATATTAACTCAAAGACATTTAATTCATAATTTTCCTCTAGAAATACATCAACAAATAAAAGCCATCTTTTTATTTTTATTTTATTTATTTATGTTTTTGGTTGTTTGTTTGTTTTGTTTTTTTTTGGGGGGGGGGATAAAAATCGTATTCCCCCCACCCCACTGGGGTGGAGGGAGTCGTGAGGTGGGATTCATCCATGCTGTCGGTTTGTCCAAGCCCAAATGGCTTTATATCTTTTAAAACATAAGACACTGCCTCTTTCATGCCCAGCCTTTTTTAAAGATTTTCTGCTGCGAATGTTTCTTTTCTTTTTTTCATAATTTGTTTTAATGTTGTTTGTGTGTAGGGAATGTTTTATCATTGCAAGTTAACTGATTTTTTAAAAAAAATCGCGTTTAACGTATTTCATTGTAATACTTAATTTCTTCCTAGATGAAAAAATGTGTCTTCTTTTTTTCTGACATAAAATCGTACACAGTAAAATTTTAGGCTCGGTTGTCACCCCCTGATGGGTGTCACCCCCTGATGGGTGTCACCATGGCGGGCCCGCCTCCCTCGCCCTTACTTTGTTCTTGAAAGAATCCCCAGCTCTTTCATATTCTCTCCTTTACTTTTTTCTTGAAAGAATCTCCAGCTCTTTCATATTCTCTCTCTCACTTTGTTCTTGAAATAATCCCCAGCTCTTTTATATTCTCTCCTTCTTTTTGTTCTTGAAAGAATCCCCAGCTCTTTTATATTCTCTCACCCACTTTGTTCTTGAAAGAATCCCCATCTCTTTTATATTCTCTCACCCACTTTGTTCTTGAAAGAATCCCCATCTCTTTTATATTCTCTCACCCACTTTGTTCTTGAAAGAATCCCCAGCTCTTTCATGTTCTCTCCCTCACTTTAATTCTAAGACATTGTTCATTTTTCTTCTATTGCTAAACCTTGGATTCATTTTCTATTGTGACTTCTATGATTTATGAACTTCCTACTTATGCTGTATATAAAATCTTTTAATCATTACTACAAAGGCTACAACTATGATATTTCATGAAATATGTCAATGTAAGACGATCTACAGGGATGATTATTTATAACAGCTCTAATAAAACATTAAATACAATCTATTCATTGTGTGCCAATGTTTCCAAAATGTCATATAACTCTCGTGTACAGCTACAGTTGTTATGGAACCTGTTTCCACAACAAAAGTAAAACACGCGACTACACTAACTCAAATTAATAATTTTGGAACTAATCTAATAATAAATTTAATACTAACAGGATACTGTTTAAGAGGCCTAAGAATAGAAAAGAGCATTAATAAATATATGAATTTAAAGCTTAAATAAAATAATTAAAAAGACGGATCATTATATATTTGATTAATTAAAAAACTTTTGTTAACCTAAAGGCTTAATTAAAGTATATATATATATATATATATATATATATATATATATATATATATATATATATATATATATGAAGACCTCAAGGGTAGAAACGGCTATGTGACATTTTTGAATTTTTTTAGTTATCCCCTGTATCTGATAGA
This sequence comes from Ampullaceana balthica, assembly GCA_944989445.1. Classification (NCBI taxonomy): domain Eukaryota; kingdom Metazoa; phylum Mollusca; class Gastropoda; family Lymnaeidae; genus Ampullaceana; species Ampullaceana balthica. The sequence continues at coordinate 42,594 of CALYLW010001458.1, forward strand.
GGATCAAAAATATAATTTTCTGCATTAGGTTTTATGAAAAAAATTATGTACCTGACCCTATTAAAAACTCAAATCTATATACCGTATATACTCGTTCTATAGCCCGTTCGTTCATAAGCCGGACGGGGGGTCCCCTCCCCCCCCCCACACTTTTGGAAGAGAAAGTATTAAAAGTGTATAAACCACTCACAATCCGACCCCTCAAAAATGATAGGACAACTTATACAAAATGGTACACATTTTTTTTAAAAACTACAAGCTAAATCGGTCATTTTGATTGTTTACTTTGTACTGCCTATCTTTGTCTTTGTGCTTTTTGTTAGGCAGGAGTTACCGGTATTTAACAAAAAAATTATTTGGTAAACAGTGATGAAAGCGCGTACATTAAAACTCGTTGTAGAAAACAAAATTTGTAAACAATTTATTAAAACGTTCACAAAAATAAATAAAATGATTAAATAAGGTAAGTGCAGATGTTTAATAATATATTATAGCTTCTGGTAGAGCAGTCGAATCTTGTAGAATGTTGAAAACACATTGATAATCTACAATAACAACACCGTATTCAATATCCATGCAGAAATCACCTATGACCCGTTCATAAGCCGACCCCCCAACTTTTCCCCCTAGATTTTGTCCAAAAAAGATCTGCTTGCGAACGAGTATATACGGTAGCTAATTTTTAAGAAATGTGTATAATTTTAAACTTTAAAACTAGAATATATCAAAACTACAAAAATGTGACATAGCCGTTTCTTCCCTTGAGCTAATCATATAGATATATATGTGTATATATATATATATATATACATATATATGTTTAGAGCCAGATGATGTGTGATATTATAATACAAAATATACAATTTTACAATACATTTATATAATAACCCATATACATTGTAAGTACATGATTTGTAACTTGGACAATAGATTTAATGAAAAGCAAATGTCATTGCCATTAGGTTGAATGTAACAAGAAGTACACACAACTGATACGAATGTTGATTTACTTAAATTATATAGATGTTTATTTGTTCAAAGTTTCCTTATTTAAAATTTTTAACATAATCTTGAAGTAAAATTAATACATACTGCCGTGTTTTAATGAAAATAATCTCAAAACATAAAATCTTATGTTTCCCAAATTTGTGCAGTCGTTAAACTGAACGACGTACAGTTAAATAACTTAAATTTAAACATTCTTATACACCATAACCAAAATAACGAATACAAATTTAATAAATGATAAATAGTTTATAATCTGGAGAATTTCCATGGCTTTAAATTTAACCATATATGATTTTTAAAAATATAAAATTTAAAAAAAGTATCTACCTTACTTTTTACGTAAATTTGTGTAATTAAAATTAACACTTACCCGTCCGACTTGTTCTTGTTTTATGAAATAGTGTACGGAAGAATCGATTGGAGTTTAAAATATAGTGAAGAGCCTGTTATATTTGCTACAACTTTGATCTCGTCACCACGTCGTCGAATGATTAGACTGTGATATGATTTGATAGACTTAACGATTTTCGAGATTTTAATGATTGATTACAATACCTTACATAACAAACTAAATTAAATCTATTCATTGTGTACCAACAACGTCATAACAAAGACTTCACGGAGTCAAAAAACAATTATGTCTTGCTACAGTGGTTTAAGGACTGGCTGTCAATACAAATGTCTAACTCTAGACTCTATACTTCTTGAAACAAATCAATAACGTTTTTGCATATATAAAAAATAATTAATCGCCAGTCAATTTAATGAAACAATCAAACTGAGTTTATCCACTTCCAAATTATTCAAACAATAATCAGTCGGAAAATGTGTTTGATATATACATGTCATTGTGAGCTTTGTTTTTACAGCATGGTTGAGAGAACTGACATAAATGTCACATACGATTGTCATGTTTGTTCTACCCTTATGTTAACAAGAAACTAAATAAAAAAACAGAGTCCATAAATTAATAATATATGTCAATTCTTTTAACCGAAACGAATGTGAATCTAATTGCATATTTCATTTATCTGAATCTTATAAACCAATAACTATACAATGTTATATTATAACAAACGTCCTTTGTGTTTAGAACTTTTAAATCTCAATGTGCGTCCGTTTTATCAATAATAATTGATCTATTTTAATTAAAACAAACATTTGAGTTTTCGTTACTAGTACAAACTATTAACGTATTTAAAAGTAATTGCTATATATAATTAAACACACAGATATGGATTTGGTACAATATATTATAGTTTTGAAATTGGTGTAAAAATAAGACAAACAACGAGATTGCTATTTACATGATATGACATTTTTTTCAATAGTTCTGTTTCATAATACAAACATATTTCTAAATTCTTATCATCACGACTTGTGTATCAATAGTTTTGTATAGAGTTACATGCATTCTATGTGTACCTAAGACACGCACTAAAACATTTAGTGAACGTCATTCTCTATGCACCTAAGACACTCACTTAAACATTTAGTGAAGGTCATTCTCTATGTACCTAAGACACACACTAAACCATTTAGTGAAGGTCATTCTCTATGTACCTAAGACACTCACTTAAACATTAGTAAAGGTCATTCTCTGTGTACCTAAGATACGCACTAAAACATTTAGTGAAGGTCATTCTCTATGTACCCAAGCACACGCAATAAAGCATTTAGTGAAGGTCATTTTCTATGTGCCTAAGACACGCACTAAAACATTTAGTGAAGGTCATTCTCTATGTACCTAAGACACGCACTAAAACATTTAGTGAAGGTCATTCTCTATGTACCTAAGACACGCACTAAATCATTTAGTGAAGGTCATTGTCTTTTTTAGTGCAGCCAAAAAATGGAATTCTCTATTATTACACAACCGTAGTATTCAAACAACCAAGTCATTCAAGACTGCACAGAAGATGCACATTTTAAAATTTATTTTCAATATTAATGAAACAACATTTCTTGTAATGAATAATTTAGCTTATGTGTAATGTACTGTCATTTATGTGGTTTTTATCTTATGAATGTTTATTAAATGCTTATATGTATGCTACTATCTTCATGTAAAGCTCTGTGAGCCCAGATCCTTACTGGGATATAGCGCTATATAAATTATCAATGTTTTATTATTATTATCGGATTATTATTATTTGAATTTAGTGTCTTAATTATCATTACTACTTCCTGTTTCCTATCATTTTGTGTTTCTTGGTTTAGTGATGTAATCATTGGTGTAACGTTTTTTCTTAGTTGTATAAAGAGATTGTTATAACATACACTGTTGTAAACTTGTATAGATGTGTTTATATAAATGTTTTATAAGTTTATCTACATATCTTAGACTTACACATACATTTTTCAATCAGAGTTTTCATTTTTTTGTGATACTGGTCAAATATAAGCAAGATAATAATTGTTACTGCTAATTTTAAAACAAGATAACTGTTATAGCTAATGTTAAAACTATATAAATGTTACAGCTAATGTTAAAACAAGATAATTGTTACAGCTAATGTTAAAACTAGATAACTGTTACAGCTAATGTTAAAACTAGATAACTGTTACAGCTAATGTTATAACTAGATAACCGTTATAGCTAATGTTAAAACTAGATAAATGTTACAGCTAATGTTAAAACAAGATAATTGTTACAGCTAATGTTAAAACTAGATAACTGTTACAGCTAATGTTAAAACTAGATAACTGTTACAGCTAATGTTATAACTAGATAACCGTTATAGCTAATGTTAAAACTAGATAAATGTTACAGCTAATGTTAAAACAAGATAATTGTTACAGCTAATGTTAAAACAAGATAACTGTTACTGCTAATGTTAAAACTACAGGCAACAATTATTTTTGACAAGTGTAGACACCACTGATGTCCGATTTGAAATAATGTGTTTTACATTTCCTCGACACGTTTAGCTCATTGCTTAAATAAATGTTTATAAAGTCGTCTTTTGGTTGCATTAGTTTAATGTTAACACGTATTTAAAAGTTCATCAGATCAGTGTAGTGATAGACTTTATTAAATAACACTTTTTGTACAGACATATGTCTGATGTTTTAGATATACATGTAAACTTTGTTTGAATTTTATTCTGACTGCATTACTTTGTCGGTTATATAAACATTTTTTTGTTAAAAATAATGGACAGGGTTATGTATCGGCCTTAATATAACCACAAACAGCGACACACACTTTTAAATTGACCCACATAATGTAATGATACTAACCACTAGGATTTGTTTTTGTTTTTTTCTATAACCGAATTAAGGCCTCACATTGTTAAGTTCCCCCAAATGATGACACATTCATCGATGATATAAGAAGATTGATTTGTTTAAATATCACACACTGAAACAATCACAGTACAGGTTGTCAACACTGATGTACCGAAAAAACTGGTTCAACCAGAAATTGATATATCATCCGCATGTTACCACACACCACAATAATGTACACCCCAAACACACATAGACCAAATATCAACATGTTACCACACTATCCACATGTTACCACACACCACAATAATGTACACCCCAAACCCACATGTGACCACACTACCCACATGTTACCGCACACCACAATAATGTACACCCCAAATCCACATATGACCACACTACCCACATGTTACCACACACCACAATAACGTAGACCCCAAACATACATATGACCACACAACCAACATGTTTTCACATCAACAAACATGTCCATTTATGTAAATGCATCCATCAATAAACATAAAAAACAAACACACGAACAATAATAATATACAAAAGCCAAACAATTCATTTCTACATGTTTATTTTGACTAAAAAAATCAGACACACGTGATCTAAAATTTTATTCAATAAAACATTATGTTTGAAACACTAAAACAATTGATACTTTTAAAGAAATAAAATTAAAATATAACATATGATACAAAATTGTCCAAATGTAAATGAAAAGAAAGTATTAAAATATAACAAGAAATTATAATACTATTACAAGATGTTACATGTTTGTTGGTGGTGTGTGTGCCGATATGGAAGGTGAGAGTGTACATGAGGCGTGTTGGTGGTGTGGCTGTCTATATGGAAGGTGAGAGTGTACATGAGGCGTGTTGTTGGTGGTGTGGGTGCCGATATGGAAGGTGAGAGTGTACATGAGGCGTGTTGTTGGTTGTGTGGGTGCCGATATGGAAGGTGAGAGTGTACATGAGGCGTGTTGTTGGAGGTGTGGGTGCCGATATGGAAGGTGAGAGTGTACATGAGGCGTGTTGTTGGTGGTGTGGGTGCCGATATGGAAGGTGAGACTGTACATGAGGCGTGTTGTTGGTGATGATAATTGGATGTATTAGAGTCTAATACAACTTTCATAACAAGATCAAGTTCATACAGTCACAGTTTCAATCAAAAGTAATGTGAGAAATAAAGAAGCAAACAATAAGTATTACTAATAATTTAGATCTAATTGTAGGAGGCAATGGGTGCCAAAAATTAAGGTGGGACGCACATGTGGCGGGATAAACTGTGTTGTATTTTACATTCATTAACATCTGGTACAGGTTCTTACAAAATAACATTGTAAACAATTTTTTTATATTAACTGGTTATAAGAACATGAAATGAGTTAATTAAGTGTTGGGGTTGGTAGGTGTGCCAACATTGTTGTTGATGGTGCCGACATTGTTGTTGATGGTGCCGACATTGTTGTTGATGGTGCCGACATTGTTGTTGATGGTGCCGACATTGTTGTTGATGGTGCCGACATTGTTGTTGATGGTGCCGACATTGTTGTTGATGGTGCCGACATTGTTGTTGATGGTGCCGACATTGTTGTTGATGGTGCCGACATTGTTGTTGATGGTGCCGACATTGTTGTTGATGGTGCCGACATTGTTGTTGATGTAGCCGACATTGTTGGTGATGGTGCCGACATTGGTGGTGAGGGGGTTACATGAGGTGTGGTAGAGGTATTGATTTATTACAAAAATTATCATTGATACCAGTTTGTATCAAGTCAAACATTTCAACAAAAGAAACATTTTAAAGTAATAATTAATAATTATATGAGATGTCAATGTTGGCAGTAGGGTGCCGACACTGGTGGTTAGGGCGCAAATGGTGCGTGGTGTTGTGGTGTACATGGTGCGTGGTGTTGTGGTGTACATGGTGCGTGGTGTTGTGGTGTACATGGGGCGTGGTGTTGTGGTGTACATGGGGCGTGGTAGAGGGTGTTGTCTATTACAACAATCAACAGTTGATACAAGTTTGTATAAAGTATATAAAATATTATAACATTGTTTACATTATAGATATCTGGTATAGTCCCGACCAGCGCCACAAAAATTTCTTCCCTCAGAGTTGACCCCACTGTGGACATGGCCATCCAACCAGCTATCACCATACCCCAGTGGGTGGACATAAGCCCCACTACTGCCTGGACATGTACATGTTGTGTACGTGTACTTGGTCCTAAAAGCACTCACCTTGTACCTGTCTATCCAGTGTCCTACAGAGATCTGTTTAGGACATCCATGTGGATGTGATACTATCCATGTCAACTTGTGTCTACGTCCGCCATATTTGTTGTTTACTTTATTACGTAGATCATCCCAGTGGTCCACCATCTTGACCAGTTTGTTCAGTAAATCTACGTCACATGTCACACATTTCAACCAACACCCGTCTGCCTCAATGGTTGCACCATACACCGTCCAGCCATCAAGAGTGACCAGTGGACTATCTTGTCTATCAAAGAACAATCTACACGAGGTGTGTCTCGCCTCAAGGTCATCAAACACCACGTGTGTGGCCGTCTTCATCCTTACCTCCCCCCACACTTTGCTGGGTGTGTCCGAGTGTTGACACTTGTGACATGGACAAGTTCCATTGTTGTCTTCAATGTTTACATCTCTCACCTTCCCAGTCCCTAGTCTCATGACGTCACTTCCTCTCTTGTCATAAAATGCATATGGTTGTTTGGTGTTTGGCCAAAACTCTGGTCTTTCTGTACTGGTCATTGTAACATCTACCCTGACAGTGAGGTCAGCTGTAGCTTTGATGTACTCAACTAGGAGTTTGTCATGGTAACCTTCAGGCAGGTGATTGATGTTAAAATCGTTGACAGGTACAAACTTTGTGTGACCTGGATTCTTCTCACAGACAACAAGATGTTTGTGTAGATCTGCTTCTCCACCTTCTGACACCTGGGTTTCATGTGTACCTGACAAGATCATCAAAGAAAGTACATTTTAATCCATGTCTTACACCTGTCTCTCTCCTATTATCTCTGTTTAACTAGATTTTTTTTAAGCATAATCTTTAATTTAAAAAGATGTAAAGATCAATTTCTGAGATGATTTGTTAGACAATAATTTATATAAGAAATACAATGTGTAAATACTGGTATTATAAGCTAGACATTAAAATGGAATTAACTTGCATTTTTATTATGTTTTATCACCAATATAAAATATTTTAAATTATCTTTTGTATATTTTTATATCTAGGAAAAGTTAATAAAAAAATAATTACCATAGAAAAGAGTTGATTTATCTTTCATGTCACACCTGCCATTTATGACATCTGTTTGTCTGTCATGTGTGTCAAATTCACATTGGCTGTGCTCTCGGCAATTGTCTGAAAGGATAATTTTCTAATATATTTATTTTGTTTTAAGTATTAATAATAAATTATGTATTGAGACTTTCTCTCTCTCTTTTACTTATTCTCTTTGTCAATCTACTTTTGTGTTGCTCTTTCTCATCGTCTTTTTCTCTCAGTTGATCTCTCTGTCACTAATTTTTTTCTGTGTTTCATTCTCTCAAACTTTCTCTGGTGGTCTCAATCTCTCTCTCCCCTTTCTCTTTCTCTCTCTATCTCTATTTGTCTTTCTTCCCTTCCGTCTCTCTCTCTATCTCTCTATTTCACTCTTATAATATTAACAAATTTAAAATAAAATTTAATAAAATAAAAATAATTTTTAAAGCAAAACTCTCATATTTACTTTAAAATTATATAAAAGTAACGATTTACCATTGTTTTGCAATCTTTTCAGCTTTTCTGATACCAGACCTGATTTTTTTAAAGAATTCTGAAAATAGGCAAATTTAAAAAATTAGTTATAGTTTGAAAAAATAGTATTATTATCATTATCATTGTACCACAATTTAGTTTACAGTACATATATTGCAGTTCTTATTTGTTTTAATTATCGACAATTTGAGTGTATAGCCGCACGAGAAAAGAGCCGTGACATTAAATTACGCAGTTTTAGTGGATTAACTTCATTTTCATTAACTGTAAGGCTTTAAGGCTATAAGGGAAATATAATCTCATAAACTGATTAGTCAATTGTAAACCTTTATTATCCTTTACATTTTTTAAAATAACTGATTTAAAAAACATTATTATCTCTGTTAGTGATCTACTCAGTCAGTTAAAAATAAAATACAACGTTGAATACGATCAAAAGATTTTCAAGTTAATGTCAGCAAGTGAATTTCTTCCTTGGACTAAGTGTATTCATTCGGCTCGTCTGTCGTCTGCAATAATTGTAGTTTCATTTTAAATGAATGACTACGATACATAAATAATGATCAATTATGATTACTGAGAGTGAATCCTTAATAAAAACAACTTGAGTAATACAATAAAGTTTAAAATAGTTTTAATCTTCAAATATTCAACATGATTTTTAAAAATTTCTATACGCTTTATAATATTCAAATAAAAATATTATTGTTATTGGGTTATAATTAATGTTTTAGTGTAGTCGATGACCTTTTTAAATTCAGTGATTCCATTTGATTTTGTAATACAAAAATATTAACAGGAAAAGAATAGCAGATTAATAACAATATTTATAATAAAAAAATTAATTTCATTTGAAGGATCAAAAGCTTTCTATTATTTTTAATAATAACAAAATTTGAAAATTAAAAATTATATTTTGCATATGTTGATAATTTTAATATGGTATTTATAAAATAATGTGTATGTGTTTTTTTGAAATTTTATTTCTATAACGCCTGCTGGGTTATTGGATTTTAGTTACTATGGTTACATGAAGCTGAATATATATATTTTGACTTCCAAATAGTCAAATATGATAATCACTTAAATCATTTCTCGAAACCTTAAAACATTACATTCTTAATTAAGATTTAATACATGTATAATATTTAATATTTAAAGAAATATTTTGAATGCGGTGGTGGTGGCACTAGTAGTAAGTAGTTAGTAAGTAGTTAGTAAGTAGTAGTTAGTAGTAGTAGTAGTTGTAGTAACTTAGTAATAGTAATGTAAATGTAGCTTGACTCTAATACTCTAATCTTGTTTTTTTAGTCTTAGAATAAAAATCCTATGCTGACATACATTAAATTTTGCATGCCTGCTTATGTAAAAAAAAATAATTTTAAAAAAATACTCCATTCTTTTTCTTTTGTTGGTAGTTTAAAAGATTATAAATTTATAACATATAAACAGGGTATTTTGTTCGTTGAGGAAGGCTCTTTGCCGAAACATTCACTGTTTTGTTACGTCCTGTCAGGCTAACTCATACCCTGTTTATATGTTATACATTTACTAATTTCTAAGCCTGGTTGCAGTCTCAACCCCATTATTTTTTAAAGATTATACCTAATTATTTTATCAAGTAAATATATTATTATTTATATATTAACTATCTGTATAAATTATAAAGGTAAAGTGATAACAAATATATGTATAAGAAAAAAGTGACTAAATTATTCAATTTAATTATTATCTTATCCTATCTATTTCAGACGCTCGTACTATTCAGAAGTTTATTGCGTCCTACGCTTATCTATGGCTTGTGTTTAGTGCTGCATTCTTATTAGAGTGTTAAAAGTTGATAAAGTGTTGACTTTAACCCATTCCAGACCCGAATTCCGGGCGGGAAGAACAAAAACTTGTATGGGTTTGTTCTTGCATACGGAATAAGAAATGTGTTTTTATCCTTATTTCTATCTGAGGGTTGTATTAAGCTATCTTTGTGTTGTATTTCTAAATTAGAATTAATTGCCTTTTATTAGTATAGAGTACTACTTTGCTCTTGGTTCTTCTATCCTCTAGTGTTTCAAGGTTTTATGATTTAACTAATGGTGTTATTCTTGTCAGTTTTGAATATTCTCCAGTAATGAACCTGGCAGCTCTTTTCTAGTTTATCAATGTTTTCTTTGGTGGGTGGGTCCCATACAGAAGATGCATATTCTAGTATAGGTCTCACAAAGGTGGGGTAGCATTTTCATGTCTTTATTACATTTGTAAAAGTGTCTTTTCATAAAGCCTACAATTTTATTTTGATTTTTTAATAACTTCATTGATATGGGGAATCCATGATAGTTTATCATTTATTAAGACTCCTAAGTATTTTGCATCTTTAGTTTGTGTTAGTTCCTTTCCATGAATGAAATATTTTGAATTTATGTTTTTCTTTTTCTTTTTTATTTACTCTTAACTGTTGAAAACTTTCTGGGTGGAAACTCATACTCCAGTTAATTATTTACTATTAATAATAAAACAATAATATTAATTAAATAACCAAAAAATGAACTATCTCTATAAGTCTAAGTCTAAGAAAAGAGAATTTACTAATATTAACATTGAAATTAACTAGGTTCAATATATAAAATATCTTATTAAGATTGTTACACTATTTTAAACTAAATTTGTATAAATACTTAAATATCAAAATCTTCATTGTATTGGTGCTTTGTCCTATTCATATTCATTTGACATAATTTTAATTGTATTGTTGCTTGGTCCTATTCATGTTCATTTGACATAATTTTAATTGTATTGGTGCATGGTCCTATTCATATTCATTTGACATAATTTTAATTGTATTGGTGCTTGGTCCTATTCATGTTCATTTGACATAATTTTAATTGTATTGGTGCTTGGTCCTATTCATATTCATTTGACATAATTTTAATTGTCTTGTTACTCGTGATTGGCTTTTGTCTTAATTATATTAATACTATACTATATTATAAGCTGTGTTTTTAAATTTTAAATTAATAAATTTAAAAACATTATTATTAGATCCTAATTACTATGTGTATTGTAGTATTAATTTTTACAATTATTAAATACTATGAACTTGTTCTCCCTTTAAAAAAAACAACAAATTCGTAGAAAAGAGTAAAAAATGTGATCTTGTTATTAATATGCACTTAAAATACATTATAATTACATTAGTTAATTTAATGTAAATATCACATGACATATGCATTAACCACGACAACCATGTTTTAATATACAATATACACTCAATTTTTAAAAAAATAATAATGTAAGATTGAATCATTATTATTTTTGTTTTATAAATGTCTATATGTACATTAAATTTATCCATTAAAATGTTTGTATGACCACAACTACATCATATACTTTTACTTTTATTATTATTTTATATTTTATTATACCTTCATATTAAATGTGTAAAGAAAGCTCTTAAATATATTGCACACTCTTAGAAAAATAATTTAATATAATTTTACTTCTCATTTAGCTTATTCTGGGAAAAATGGAAATTCTTAAACAAAGTTTAGACAATATTTATTTCATTAAGATATTTGCCACATTCTTAAACAAAGTTTAGACAATATTTATTTCATTAAGATATTTGCCACATTATTAAACAAAGTTTAGACAATATTTATTTCATTAAGATATTTGCCACATTCTTAAACAAAGTTTAGACAATATTTATTTCATTAAGATATTTGCCACATTCTTAAACAATGTTTAGACAATATTTATTTCATTAAGATAATTGCCACATTCTTAAACAATGTTTAGACAATATTTATTTCATTAAGATATTTGCCACATTCTTAAACAAAGTTTAGACAATATTTATTTCATTAAGATATTTGCCACATTCAATAGTGTGTCACTTCTGCTCCATCTGTCATCAATGTAAGTAAAAAAAAATTGTTTTGCTTTTTTTCTTTTAAATTGAAGGAGGAGGGTGGCGGGGGATGGTTTCATCAACATAAATAAAACCAACATTTCTATAATGTTATATGTATCACTCAAAAGTCATCTTTATAATAACATAGCTAGTATTATCTTCAATAATTAATCTAAGATCTTGTAATACATTAAACACTAAAAGGATTTTATGACAATTGTATAATATATGTATTTTTTAAAATGTATTAAATCTTTTTTAAAAAATCTTTCAATTCTTTTTTTTATATAACTTAGACCTTCTCCCAATAGTTAAGAAAGTCTTTAAAATAAATTTAACTATTATAACTTTAAAAAAATTAATTTAATAAGTTACAGAAATATTTATATGTATCTATCCTTCCTTTTTTATAGAAATAAGACAAACTAAGTTTTCCAAATACTGATCTAGACACAAGTATTATTTTATTGGAATGATAGAAAAATTAAAACAAAATTAAACATTTTTTTTAACATCAAGGAATATTTTATATGTTCTCTCATTATTATAATACAATGTGCTCAAAAGTACTACTATAATATTGTATTGTTTTATCTTATCTTAGCTTATCTGTTGCAGACGCTCCTTCTATACAGAAGATTATTGCATCCTATGCTTATCTATGGTTTTTGTTTAGTCCTGCATTCTTATTAGAGTTACAATGTATTGATTTTGTTATGAACATAGTTTTTTATAAATACTAATCTACCAGAAATATAATCCTAAATTCTTTTAAATCTAATTATTAGTTTAAAGCATTAAATGTTTTAATGCTGGTTTTAATAAAAACACATGCATATATTCAAAGTTTACAATATTATTTTTCTATTTCCTATTTTCAGCTTTTATTAAGACAGGAAAAAATGTATTTTCTGGTTGAGATTATTTATTGTTTAGATAGATTTATTTATGTATTTTTTAAAAATTTGTATTCAATTCTTGCCTTCAAGTTGTCTAATTAAGTGACCATACATCATATAGATGATATTTGTTATGTTATTTTAAAATTTGTATTCAATTCTTGCCTTCAAGTTTTCTAATTAAGTGACCATCCATCATAAAGATGATATTTGCTTTGGTATGTTAGAAAATTTAATACATAAATTTATCATTTATCTCTTTTTGCTGATGTAAATTTATTATGGTTTGGTCTATTTGCTGTCAGTATTTAATTTTAAAAAACTTAAATCATATATAAAACTTGTTTTCAAAATATTTTTTTTCAACTAAAAGACTTCAAATGACATTTTGTAACTTATTAAAATTAAAATAATTTACAATCTACTTAAAGTACTTACCCCCATAATGTTGATCTAAGGTAAACAACTGGCTGATTGACTTGTATCTGTCAGAGACAATAACTTGATCTAAGGTAAACAACTGGCTGATTGACTTATATCTGTCAGAGACAATAACTTGATCTAAGGTAAACAACTGGCTGATTGACTTAAATCTGCCAGAGACAATAACTTGATCTAAGGTAAACAACTGACTGATTGACTTATATCTGTCAGAGACAATAACATTGAGATTTAATTTTAAATATCTTTTCATGCCTAATAAAGAAATGTATTTAATGTTTTCTTCAGTTAACTTTTAGTTTTATATAATATTTTGAGATTTATAAAATAACATCCATATTTTACAAATAAAAATACATTAATATACTTGAATGATGTTGTTGGTATATTGTGATAGTAAATTATTTTTAATCATGATTTCGGTAATTGAGATAGAGATAACTGAGATGATAAATGGAAAATTTTTCTCTATTTCAATAAAGATATCAGGTTCATGTGACATACAAATAGAATATTAGATATGAGAAAATGCTTAAAACAAAGAGAGAATTTTGTGGCTTGATTATTATTTTTAAAAAATTGACTTATATTTTTTGTTGACTAAACGGATGACATAGTAATTGAGTTCAACTGTAAAAAAATTCAAATAACAAAACTCCTACTATAACTTAATGATATCAATTGTAAACATTAGTTATGTAATAAAACAACTATTTGAATACTTGACATTAGTTATGTAATAAAACAACTATTTGAATACTTGACATTAGTTATGTAATAAAACAACTATTTAAATACTTGACATTAGTTATGTAATAAAACAACTATTTGAATACTTGACATTAGTTATGTAATAAAACAACTATTTGAATACTTGACATTAGTTATGTAATAAAACAACTATTTGAATACTTGACATTAGTTATGTAATAATCCACTCATTTATTGACATCAGTTTTCTTTGTTATATGAACAAAAAAGAATTGTTACACAATTATGATTATAAAAAAAAGTTTTCAACTTTGAAAATAATAAATAAATAAACAAAATATTAGTATTTAAGAACCCAAAATTTCATTTTTAAAAAAAAATATATATATATAAAAAATAGTCTATCAAAGATTTTTTTGTAAGTGAAGTTTGTAAAAGTAATATTCTTTATCTGAATTCTAGCCCAGGAAATTGATCAAAATTAGAACAATGTATTTTATAAATATAGGAATCTAAAAAAAATTACAATACAAAATACAATATAATAATATTGATCTATTAACTTTAATGAAGCCTATTACAGAATAAATTAAATATACTTTAGTGTGCTAGAAATTCATTACATACATAAACCAAAATAAACATGGGTTACTTTGGAACATTTTACTGTCTAGGATATAAGGGCCTGATATATGGAGGACAAGAGACAAAGGACACAATGACATGTTACGAGGGCTAGAGTAGGTGACCACCAACAGAACAGCAGAAAGGAAAATAATTGGATTTGGGGCAGAAAAAATGTATAAAGGACTATCTAACAACATGGCATTTTTATTGTCCGATTACATCGAATCGTGGTTAGGGTTGGGAAGAATATATTTGGAAGGACTTTCTAGCGACACATTTAAGGGGTTTATAAAAGAGGAATATTAGTTGCTCAGAAAATATGTAGGTGATACCGTAAAAATTGAACTGACGAGGAATGCCGCATTTATCACAATCATCAAATTCGCATCGAATGTTGACTGTCAGTGTTTAGAGTCCTGTCATGGAATAAACTTAAAAATATATCTTTCATACTGTTTTTTTCATTTATAATAGACAATAACATTAAACTATATTAGTTTTATATCAAGTTACATTGAAAAAAATAAATGAAGATAATAATAAAATCTTTAAAAATAATAACTTTACGATGTAAAAATAAAAACCGTAAAAAAAGAGTTTTTGACTATAAATCTATTATATAGGAGACAACTAAAAGAATGTTCATTATAATACGCAGCGCAAGACAATCCAAAAATAAATTTTTTTAGTTATGTCTCGTAAAACATGTTTAATATAATGCACACAAATCGGGAATATATTTTCAAAAAGAAACGTCAATATAATACGCACCGAATCGCACAACAGGAAAGTATTAACAAAAAGGTTGTTCAGTTTAATTCGCACAATGACATTCTATCTCAAAAATTAACATGATACATAGAGATAAATAAATTAATGTAAAAATTCAATAATTTAGTTACATTACATGCGATCGATCTGAAATTGTGAAACTTCATTTTTATTATCTGCACGAGTCTGCCTGCGAAATTTCAGCTTGCTAGCTTACGAGGAAGTGGGTTAAAAATCGATCCAATTAGTCCAGTCAGTCTGGACTAATTGGATCTCACCGCAGCTAAGGTTTTTTTTTATTCTTTCGTTATATTCGTTTTATTTGTGTACTTTTTGTTCTTTGAGGAAGGCTCTTTGCCGGAACGTTCGCTGTTTTGTTACGTGCTGTCAGGTTAACTCTTGCCCTGTTTATATGTTATACATTTACTAATTTAAAAGCCTGGTTGCAGTCTCACCCCATTATTTTCTTTGTGGTCAAAGTGGCTGGGTCGAACCGTTTAAGGTCTAAACGTCATGGAATAGTTTTACATAAGTCACGCATGAGGACGCTAAAACTACAATTTAAAACAACAATTTCCATTTATAACTTTATTGGTAATGACTCACCGTTATAACCCTAGATAAAACTGAAAGCTTAGTGACGTCATGATAAGATAAGAATATATTGTAGAATATTACTGTATCTAAAAATGAACAAACGACAAAAAGTTCAGAACATATTGTATAATTATATTGGTTTGAATTTTAAAAATGTACAAAGCAGGACACAACGAGATCTGATATTGACAACAAAGGTGGTAATAATAGTGAGGAATAAAAGATATTTAAAAAAAAACATAAACAAACACGACTGCTCAGTAAATAATGGGGAAAAAACATGATGGAAATATACACGATAATAATTTGAGGACCACCTTACGAAGAATAACAAGGAGAGAAATCAGAACCCAAAAAATGTATGGATGTTGTACCCACCAAAATGTGTGTGCTAACGTATAAATGTTAAGGATGGAAATACGAACGTTGGCTTCACCTATTACTGAAACTATTGGGGATATAGAATTTCTATTCTCTGACATCCGTAACAACAAAGCAGGTTATACGTAACTTCTGACCGATTCCATAGGATTAAATACCTTTACAAAAACTGTATCTCTTAATTAAAATAAACTGTATGGAATGATTAGTATCGGTTTATTGAAAAAAAAACTGCTTTAAAAACGCGTGACTTAAAAGATTACCCCTCAGCAGTCCCTTCTTTAAGTTTCCAAAATACAAAATACACAAACAAATTGTGCAATGAAAACAATAAATTTGAGCTTTATTTTAAACTAACATGACAATAGACATTTAGGCCAATGCCTTCATCAGTACAATAACATAAAATATGTACTTACATATAAATAAAGCTTAAATTTATTGTTTTCATTGAACAATTTGTTTGTGTATTTTGTATTTTGTTTAAAAGCTTTATCGCAGTCTTATTCTATATCAGTGGTTCCCAAACTATTTTGATCCACGGACCCCTTATGTAGTGAAAACTTCCCCTCCGGACCCCCATGTGATAAAAAACGACATAAATACATAGTACAAAAATTAGAAACCCCAAAAAGCAAAAATTAGTTGAAGAAGTATTTATTTAAATTATAACTTTTGTTTAAAATAAAATTGAAAACAATTAATAATTTGATGAACGTGATGTGATTTTATGAGTGTATTTATGTCCAACTCAATATCTTTGAGTAGCACCCGCAAATCCCCACATGCACCAATTTCTAGTTGGTTTCTGTTTTTTATGATGAGATTCATAAGGCACTGAATCTTTGTTCCACCTAATAGGAAGACGGGAAAGCAGTCAACAACTTCTGTACAATAACCCATAATGCAAGATATAAAATTGGTATCTGCTTTTGTAACCAGAATGTGTAGTATCCTAGTTCTAATATTGGTTCAAGTTCTTCATTTCAATAAGCTGCTCCTGTATTAGTATGGATTCATCTTGTTTGGGATCTGAGTTTGTCCATGCGCAAAAGGGTTCAACTGCCAGTCAGTAATATCCAAGTGAAGAATGTCTTCAAATCTTTGTTTCACTTCAGCATGAAGAGCTGTTAAGTTTTGACAGTAAGCTAGCAAATCTTTATTTCTACTTTGCAATTTTGAAAGATTTGGAAACTGAGAACATTCTCCTGTTTCTAAGTTTTGTTTGTTCATAAAAAGGTTTTCAACAAATGCAGATATTACGCTTTCAGTTTTGATTAAATTTAATTGGTTACCTTTTATTTTCAAATTAGTTTAGTTAAGTTGGTAAATAAATCATTCATAAAGGATATGTCATTTTTTGAGTTAGGTGTGTCGCAAATCATTGTCTTTGTTTTCCAGGAATTCCAACAAAGAAAAAAAGAGAGCCTAAAATCGATTTAAAACGTACTTGTTGATAATCAACGTACTTCTGTGTTTATAAGTAAACGATTATAGTCTTCTTCATTTTCCAAACAATGTTGAGTAAATAATCTCTCTTTAAAGCATTCCTTTTAATTTTATTAACTGCACTAATGAAATAATCTAGCAATACATGCAAACTTTCACTAAGATTGTTTGCGAATAATTCATAAATGATGTCGATGAATTACACAATGTACTGAAAATTCATTTGTTACAGGCTTCTTTAAGCATGCCAGAAAGTCAAGGGTATTGCTTTAACTTCAAATATTTTTTTTAAATTCAGAAATGACGTTTCACATTTCGTATCTGTTTCCAAACATTTAGACATACTTCAAATATTCAATAACACTGTTTTGTCGGCATTGTTTCTTCGGCTCACTCAGTGCTTGATTTACTTATTTGCTAATCAAGCTATAGCTTAGAGCCCCCGCCTTTTTGGAGGGCCCGGAGTTTTTTTCATATCACTGACATAGAATATCTGGACTTCAAAAGAGCCCGCTTATCTCAAATAGCCTAAGGCCCCAATATTTCAAATAGTCTAGGTCCCTATCAAGTCTAAAACCGACCCAGAGCTCATTCATTCTCATGTGTTATAACAAACCACTATTAATAATTATTAACATTTTCAATGGCATGCTACAATAAAGCAATATTGAAAAAATATTTGATGAAATGATACAATTTAGATAAATATAACTTCCAGACACATCGAAAAATACCCAACCTTGCAACCCTCGTAGATTCAAGTAAAAAACGTGTACTTCTCTGACCTGCTTATATAATTACGCATTTCTTACGCATCAAGCTACACCTTTCAATAAACCAGGTATTTTGATTGGTTAAAGCTGTGGAAATTACCCCAGTTCTACAACCTTTACTAGGTAAAACAACATTGTACTTCATGACTGATAGCACCTAAGATCATATTTCATTAGTTGAAAAATACTATTTTATTTATTGTTATTTATTTTTAAATCCTATTATAATAAAAATGTATCACAGTTTTATTGTTTTATATTAAACCTTGCGCAGACCACTTGACGTTGTTCAGGGACCCCCAAATCAATTTTAATTTTCCACGGACCCCCTGAAAGGTACCACGGACCCCTAGGGTCCGTACGGACCACTTTGGGAACCACTGTTCTATATGATATATTTAAGTTTCCAATGTGACTTAAAAAATTACCCCCTTAGCAGTCCCTTGTACAGAGTGAATTGTATAGTGTGATTAAAGTGTTGTCAACCAGAACACAGTGTTTTAATTCTTGATTACTTGACCTACAAGTTCTAGTTCAGGGCCAAAATGGTGCCCGGGATACGTGGGGTTGGGCCAAGATGACTACCTTGACACGTAGGATTGGGCAAAGATGGCGTCCTGGTCACGTGGTGTTGGTGAATTAATTATGTTATTATTTTAATTAGTGTACTTAATTAAGTAGTTGAATCCAATTGTTTTACAACATGTTAATTAGGAGTGCATGGGTGTTATTGTTGTTATACAACATGATAATTCAGAGGTGTGACGCGGTAAATTCAAATTTGTGGTGCTTAAAGGGCAATAATCGTGTATTTCACTGTAAGTGATTAAGCTATTTCCCCTTTTTTATTTTATTTTGTTAAATTTTATTTTTGAATATTACAGTGGTTCTCAAAGTATTTTTATTTATTTTTAATTGTATTTTGTTTGTTAAATGTTAGTATTTAAGGGTTCCCAAGCTATTTCTATTCCATATCTATTGTATTCATGCATTTTATTTTTTGAATGGTATTATTTAAGGGTTCTAATTATCGTTGTCATAGTAGTATAGGTTGTTAGGCGATGTATTTTATTTAGGTACTCCGCTGGACAGCTGTTGTTGGTGGTGAAAGTAGTTATAATAATTTATTTGTGGCAGGTGATGGTATAGGTTACAATCAGAAATGATTTATTATATATTATAATTAATTAGACACAATTAGAAAGGGGATGAAAAAATAGCGGGTGTTTGTTGATGTGATGTTAGTATAGATGTGGTGGTATGATTTATGTATAGGCAGGCTCAAAGTGGAGTTACAATGCGTTGGTTTAGGTTAAAATCAATAGTAAAAATGAGGAGAGGGGTTTGGATGGACTGATGTTAACGCTTGATTTATGGCGGTTTTTAATAAATTAATGGGGGTAAGGACTGTGGTGGAGGGCAAGTAATGTGTTAGTTTAGGTTAAAATCAATAATTTCAAACGAAGAGAGGGGTGTAGATGGGGGCAATTGCAGATGTTTTTGGTTAATTTAAGACTACTTTATCTTTAAATTTAAATATTTTTAGCAGTTTTATAGGATTTGAAAGTAAAGTAGCGTTTCTCATCTTAGTGTAGGGGACTATGTTATAAAGAGGTCTTTTTTATTCGTAGAGTTTCTTAATTCTATAGTCCCCATTAAGTTTATTTGATAGCTCTATCCATTCTCACTTTAGTTTCATAAATATTTTTCTAGTTTGAAATTTAGTGAGGTAGGGCTTAATAGTTGTTTT
Source organism: Ampullaceana balthica (assembly GCA_944989445.1). Taxonomy (NCBI): domain Eukaryota; kingdom Metazoa; phylum Mollusca; class Gastropoda; family Lymnaeidae; genus Ampullaceana; species Ampullaceana balthica. The sequence continues at coordinate 62,940 of CALYLW010001458.1, forward strand.
TTATTTAAAAAAATGTTTTAATTTATTTATTTTTCTTTTAATAAAAAAAAATTGAAGACATCTGCCGTCACGTAAAACGGATAATTTACGACACCAAATTGTTAAACTAGTTAGCCATAAGAAAATAAATTAATAGGGATGAGACTGCAATCAGGCTTTTAAATTAGTAAATGTATAACATATAAACAGGGTATTAGTTAGCCTGACAGGACGTAACACAACAGCGAACGTTTCGGCAAAGAGCCTTCCTTAGCCATAAGATAAGGAACTACGCCTCAATCCTCAGAAAAAGGCAATTGCTACGTATCTCAAAGTGCATGAAAAGTAATTATGCAGTTTCCAAAGAAAATTAAAACTTTATTCCAATCCCATTCTATATGATATATTAAAGAAACTAACACAGTCTAATTGAAAATTCTAGCAATAAATTTTGCGAACGCCTGTCGACAATAAAATATTTTCAACATAAGTAAATTTGAAGCCCAACGCTCTAAAATGAATGGATTTAGGAATTGCGTTCCTAATGGCAAAATTATATTGGCCATTAAGGTAGTGTAGTGTAGGTTTTTCATAAATCCATTCGACAGGAATCAAATAGTTAAAATACTCTTTATATAACTTATAAAATAAAAACCCTTATCGGCTTTAGGGCCCAAAAAGGAGCGGGCTTTAAATATAACAAAAAATAATAAAGATTTATATTATTCAATCCAGATTAAGCGGGATAAATGCGACTCTAGTTGTGAAGATTTTGTAAAATTTTAATTTGGAATAAAGTCTTAAAGTTTTAAAAAAACACTATTTTTTTGCTCCAACCCCAATGGAATGAACGTTAGGAATTCAATGCCTTTTTATTTTAATATTGCCAAAACATGTTTTATGTACCAAGATTGGTCTAGACCCAGTAGCCAATGTTTAAAATAATTGTATATAGCATTTATAGGGGGAAAAGCATTTGGAGCCCCCTACCCAATTCTATCACTGAGGTAACTGTTTACTATCCCCGCCCTCTTTTTTCTGTACATGTTTCTAGATTTTAGATAAGTTTTGCCAAGTATATTTAACACTGATATTTATTGAACGTAAGGGATACAGAGATAAACATTCTCTAAAAAAAAATTACTTTGTTATTATCGACGGAAAGAACTAGACATGCTAAGGAAATTTACTATGTCCCGTCTTAATTACTTAGTTTAACTTTATATATTAAAATATTACTAAATCATGCAGAATAACATATTTTATATATTTTTTGTCAAAACCTCTAGTGACATAGATTAAGATAATTGAACAAGACATTTAAATAACCCACAAATACCCTTGTTACGTTTGAAAGATTATTATTTAGTATAAGGATTATAAGGAAATATTGAACAAAAACAAAAGAAATGAGACTTTTGTTGGGTTTCTCTCCTTTACTAAATATTTTGTGACTATTTAAAATTAAACATTTTCTTCTTTATGGTAACTTTTGATTTTAGTAAAATAGTATATGCATTTAAATATTTTCATGACATAGTGATTAGATGTAATGTTTGTATAGCTTAAGTAAGTGAGTTTCACAAGAAGTTGAGAAAAAAGATATAGTAAATCTTTTTGTGTCTGTGTCTGTGTCTTTCTTCGTGTGTTTTATATTAAAACTTAATTTAAAAATAAATTGTTAACTAAATTGTGTACATGAGGTTAGCTTCAAAAATATATATTTTAAAATCAATAATTTACTAAAAATTGGCTTCTTGTATTTAAATATTTTTCACACTCATTTACATATGCTACAGTAATAATGTGTCAGACTTTTTATATGACTAGAAGTAAAAAAACAAAAAGGCTAACAACCACGCAATTTTAACTACAAGTTGTTAAAGATAGAAAAATGCTTTTAAATATATGTATTATTGAATAATTGAACCTTATTTTCATAACATCACATGCACGAATAGATGTTCTCATATCACGATTATGAAAATATCTTTCACTTTCCATGTGTATTGTTATGAATTTAAATTTTAAACAGCCATAACAGTTTTAAATACAGAAAATATTTTAAAATTTGTAAGCATTTTACAGATGTATAAGGTACATAAAACTTTGCCTTTAAATTGGAGTATTAGAAGCTATTGGAGATTGAAGCTATACAAATTGCCATGGAAAGTGTGCACCAGACACTGCAGTGGTCGGATCTAGTAGGTTTTAACACGGTTGTGTTTTGTGACTCGAGATCAGCTCTCGAGATCCTGAAAAGTGAGAAGTGTAGCACCCACTTGATTGACGACATCTTAGATGACGTGGGTAGGCTTGAAAGACTTGGATGTAAGGTAACAGTTCAGTGGATCCCGAGCCACGCGAATGTTGACGGCAATGAGAAAGCAGACTCCTTGGCAAAACCCGGGTCGGTCCAGCCCCAACCAGACGTCATAGTCACTTATCTCGGGGCAAAGACCTGGCTAATGGACCACTTCAGGAACAAGTGGTACCAGGAGTTAGCTGACAATACGACTGTCAGGAGGGTTTTCGCTAACATGTCCAGGCCAAATCTATCAGACCAGTGGTGGAGTTTGAGTCGCAAATACTAGAGTTTAGTTAATCAAATGTTAACAGAGCACTGCCCAACTAACTCCTATTTCAACAGCCTAGACAATAACAAAAACCTACCTTACGTTGGGCTAGGTGCTACAACCTTACGTTGTGCTAGGAGATACTACCTTACGTTTGGCTAGGTGCTACTACCTTACGTTGGGCTAGGTGCTACTACCTTACGTTGGGCTAGGAGATACTACCTTACGTTTGGCTAGGTGCTACTACCTTACGTTGGGCTAGGTGCTACTACCTTACGTTGGGCTAAGTGCTACTACCTTACGTTGGGCTAGGTGATACTACCTTACGTTGGGCTAGGTGCTACTACCTTACGTTGGGCTAGGTGCTACTATCTTACGTTGGGCTAAGTGCTACTACCTTACGTTGGGCTAGGTGATACTACCTTAAGTTGGGCTAGGTGATACTACCTTACGTTGGACTAGGTGCTACTACCTTACGTTGAGCTAGGAGATACTACCTTACGTTGGACTAGGTGCTACTACATTACGTTGGACTAGGTGCTACTATCTTACGTTTGGCTAGGTGCTACTACCTTACGTTGGGCTAGGTAATACTACCTTACGTTGGGCTAGGAGCTACTACCTTAAGTTGGGCTAGGTGCTACTACCTTACGTTGGGCTAGGTGCTACTACCTTACGTTGGGCTAGGTGCTACTATCTTACGTTTTACGTTGAGCTTGGTGCTACTACCTTACGTTTGGCTAGGTGCTACTACCTTACGTTGGGCTAGGTAATACTACCTTACGTTGGGCTAGGAGCTACTACCTTACGTTGGGCTAGGTGCTACAACCTTACGTTGGGCTAGGAGCTACTACCTTACGTTGGGCTAGGTGCTATTACCGTACGTTGGGCTAGGAGCTATTACCGTACGTTGGGCTAGGAGCTACTACCTTACATTTGGCTAAGTGCCACTACCTTAGACAACAAAGATAGCAATGGGAATACTGCATCCAATTTCTTCCATCAGCAGAATTATGTTTTGAGAGATAGACAAATTATTCCACAAGTTTAAGACAGCGCCTGGCAATAGTGTAAGTGTAAGAAGTTTAAACAATACCTTTACGGAAGACTCTCTGCAATCTGACGACCAGCACATGAAGTATCTTAGCACGGCTCGATTCGAGATTACCAGAATTGTTAGACGGGCGATGTTTCTTCAGAGTTACACCTTCACAGTGCAGTGAATTACAGGGTGCAAATCATGAAGTGGCGGATTTGCTAAATATACTTTGTTATGGGATGTTCAGAACAGTTCCTGCTTCTGTGTTATTTGCCATTAAGGAAGCCATTATTATATAAGTGTTCGGTTCTAATCGGAACTAAATCAAGTTATAGATAATGAGAGATTTACTCGCAAAGCATTACATTTATTTAGATTTTTGTGTAATTACCAATGTAGCATCATGTATTTTTTGTTATAAACTGTTGCATTTGAAACAATGATTTTCTCTAAACTCTATGCAGATGTATCGGAGATAAATGGCTAAAATTTTATTACAAAATGTTACCATTATTTATGAATATTAGAGATAGGTGTCCATATAAAAATCCAAGTAGAAAATGGGAATTTTAGTTCATAAGTAAATTTGTGCAATGGTCATTTGACAAAGGAAATTAGTCTACTTTGTAAAATTTTTAGAAAGGGAGGCATCGGTCATGGATGTCCGATTTTCATTCAAGACCTTGTGAGTTAGTCTCGTTGGGGGGTATGGAGGTTGCATTTTGATTTGTTTTTGCGCAGTATGCTAAGAAAAAGACAACGTTGTGTCATTATAAGAACGTGTGTAAGGAGTTTGTAGAGAGTATCACAGGAGATATCTTAAAGGGCACAGAAATTGAAAGAAAATAAATCAATTTTTCATTAGCTGACTTGTGTTAAGTTTGTGTAATAAAAGAGAGTAAATGAACTCGGTGGTAAGCGTAATTGATCTACGAACTAGGACGCTTGTGACAAAATGCTTTTGATTAATACATTGTGATAGCGTGGATTAGGAATGCGAAATCCTAAGAGAGATGTTGGAGGATAAGTGCTAAATGAAAACTGTTCAATGAAGAGAAGCTGAAACAAAAACCAACTATATAGTAGAAGAAGATTGGATGTGAGAATTGAAGACTGTGAATAAACAATGAAATATAATTGAACACTTGTTGAAAATATCAAAACTGATGAGAAATTGAACTTAAAAAATTATGACACTATATTGAATATTAATGATAAGATAGAATCGTACACTCAGTAAGTAATAGGATGGGGAACATTTATTTAATGAATGGTGCATTAAAGAGAAGTTAGGAATGATTATTTTGATAAGGGAGGAAGTGTTGATTTGGAGAAAAAATTATAAACATTTTGTTAAATGTCGTGAATTACACACAGAGTCTCTCCTGATAATTTCAAGTGAATTAATTTAACATTAAATCACTCCTGCTTAATTTCAAAATAAATATATTTAAAAAACTAAACAAAAACAATCTAACATACTAAAATTACAAAATAATTTCTTACTTAATATTATTTATAAGCATAAAACACGTTCATAACAAATATGTAACAACAATTTACAATCATTTTTGGGCTTTAAATATTATATGGATACATATATTTTGACTATAAAATATGTCTACTTACGCTATTCCTTAGGTATCTTCAAATGGTAGTTTCAGCACACTGTCAAAATGTTTCAGAAGTATTGGCAACCGTCTAAATCTGACAATGTTAATTTACTACTGCGTAACCAATTGTGTTGTTGTATACTCTGTCTTGGTTATGACCTTAAAAGTGAATTTGTTATTTGTTTGACTGGCGGTAATCCAGCCAAAAAAGATAAGATAAGTAAATTGGGGCACATTTTAACTTGCTAGCTCCCTGAAATGAAGAGATGTATTTTGTTTTAAATTACTTCCTTGTTTTGACAAAATATATTAAGTATCATGCATTTTTAAAATGAATGTGCTGCTTTAATGTTATTCAGTTGTTTTACTGTATTTATTGCCTACTAATATGTAATCCGTTTTAAGTAGCGCTAAAATTATTTATTTGGCTCTAAAAGCATTGGCTTACTCTCCTTAGGCCATCCTGATTTACAACTCATTGTATTTTTGTTCGACGAACTCAATGCCTCGATGTTGGGTCAAATATTTTTTCTTAATCTACTGAACTGGCCATTTCGCCAGAATCAACGAGGAGGGCATTTGAAAAACTTAAGAAACAAAAGAATGGTTCTTTTCAATACTTTTAAAAAAAACTATTCAATATCATAACGTTTCCCCTTCATAATTAGACTAATATTATATCTCTAAGGAACAAAATGAATTGTGTTTGCTTTATCTATTATTGAACTGACAGTATCTTAGTTCTCTTGAGTGCTAGACAATGCATAATATATTTTACCGATTTGAAACGTAAACGGGTTTTTATAAATTCGACTTTCCTAACTGGTACAATTGAGAGGTTTTATTATTAGTACATCTACGTGTTTCAAAAAAATAGCACAATGTTTTGCAGGGACAGATTTGAAGCCAGCCGTCTACTTGAAAACATTACAAAACAGAAAACCACATGGCAAAACTACGCAAGCCTATATGAATATCTTCCAAAATATTTTAAAATGTTGGAAATGCCTACGCTAAATTGCCACTTGTGTGTCTGTATTTGCTTTGAAAAAGGGGGGTGGGGGATAATTTCTTATAGGCATATCAATGTAATATTCAAAAGTTACATGTGACTTTAAAAAAAAGACGGGGGGGGGGCAGAAGTTAACACTTACGAATACGCGAATCTTTGATTTAGTTTAACATATATCAATCTATATATAAAAAAAACAAAAGTATGAATGTATGCATGCATGTCCTTTATAGCTTACTAAACCATACATCAGATCGTCATGAAACTTTTAGAGACTTTTAGTCTTATCCTATTATTTTAAATGAAGCACACATCAACATTTAATTACATTCAAAAGATAGGCGGTATTGTCACATATTACTTTTAATATGTGTTGTGGGCGTTCTCACATAACACAATAATTTGTGCAATAATTACTTGAAGCAGTAGTGTCAATAAAATAACTGTAACATGAACACTATAAAAATTAATATAATATTGAGATTTCAAAACTTGGAAAAATAATCACCACAGTTAGCCATTTTTCCAAAACTCCCCAACATTCTCCCGCGCTTCACCCACGTGACATCTCTGTCATCAAACTCGTGATTCTCAAGTGACAGGTATGACATGCAATTGAACGTAATCAAATATAATAATTCCATATGTATTATTCTCTTTTTTTTAAATTTGATAATTATGATTTTATTACAGGCGGTAGGTACCTCTATAGTTATAGAGGAGGAATAAAACTTCCTCTTAGATAACGTCAAAATGATTTGTGTTACTGTAGTCACGTGTTTCGCTTTGTTATGGCAACAAGTTCCATAACCACTGTAGCAAGACACACGAGTTATGTTATATGACGTTGAGATAACGTTGTTTGCACACAAAAAATATATTTTACAGGGTGTATTTTTAAAGCTGATGAAAGCAATCACGTGAAAGGCTTTATCTCTTCCTAACGGCGTACATTGAAATAATCACAGTCCCATGTATATTATAGTTTGAGCATTTAGGAAAGTATCAGAGTGGTTTACAATGATAACAAGATCATTGTTGAAGCAGTAAGAACAACATCATATTGCTAGCAATTAAAACAAATCAAAATTGTAACCATAAGAGCAATTATTCTTTTTTTACTAATATGAACAAGATCATAATGAAAATAAAATTATATAAATATTATAGTTTTACAATAAGAACAATATTACTTTTGTACAATAAGTGCAAGATCATAGTGGTACGAAAAAAAGATCATATATGCATACATATGAACAATATCATAGAAGTAACAAAAGAGATCATAGTGATATAAAAAAGAACACCATCATACTGACACCAATAAGAAAAAGATCATCATCTTTCACATAAAAACACGATCTTAATATATATTATACAGAATGGGACTGCAATAAAGCTTTTAAATAAAATACAAAATACACACAAAAATTGTGCAATGAAAACAATAAATTTGAGCTTTATTTTACACCAACACGTGTTTGTTTAATATAAAGCTCAAATTTATTGTTTTCATTGCACAATTTGTGTATTTAGTATTTTATTATATATTGAATGTAAAACTGTGATATTTTGTAATACCAAACCTTTGTTCTTATAAATTAACATTAACTTTCGTGAATATATTTAACAGATGCATAACGTTTTTAGACGTTCTAAAAACATGTCGTTATATCATATTGTTATACATCATCTAGGTCTTAAAATTTAAATTATTCAGTTTACAGACGTGTATAATTATAAGTAAGTAAATATTTTATACTGATTTTTTTAAAAATTAATATTTTAGCTTTAAATTCTTAATTGTTTTTCGGTCGGTAGGAATTTGTGTTAGTCCAGTGACATTAAAACTTAATCTTGGATTAGGTACACCCCTTATTGATTCATGTCTTTGTAGTCTAGTGCTTTACATTTGTTATGGCAACAAGTTCGATAACAACTGTATCTAGACACAAGAGTTTTATCTTCTTGTGATCACGTTGGCACACAATGAAAAGATTGCTTGTATTATTATGGCTGATGTCTGATGTAATAAATCTTCTAGTAATGTCTTACATGGAAATAATTTATAATCTAAGTCAATTGGCAGAGTTGTAGCACCAATAAAAATATTTTATGTATCGCACAAATAATAATTTATTAATATTCTCAAAAATTTCACACTTGTAGCAATGAGAACAGCATTACAAATATACCAATAAAAACGATATAATATTTTTATAGCAATAAGAGTAATATCGTAGTGGTAAAATTTTTCATAGAATTAAAAATAAACATTTCACATGTTTAATTGTCAATTTATATATATAATTCTCTTCGTAGAACCATGCGAGACAAGCTGCAAGTATGTGCAACTGAGCAGGACGAATGACCCTCGCTGGGGTCAACTAATCACGGTTATTGGCGTCGCAAACATTAAATAATATTTAAAAAATCAAAATAAAAAAAATGTTAAGCATGACAACAAATATTTTAATCGTAATTACATTACAATTTAAATATGATATATAGTTCAACTAATGTTAAGTAAAGGACAGCCCGCTTTTGTTCTTGAATAAATTGATATCAATGTCTCATAGGTCTACACATTTGCACTTTAATTGTACACCAGGAAGTTGGTCGAATGGAATATTTTAAATTACATTGGAAAACAATTATAGTCACACACAGAATCACAATCATACATGAACATACATAAATACAATACAAAATTTAATTGCACTCACAAACCAGCCTACACGAAACAAAATGTATACATACACATCAAATGTATACACGCATAAATGATAAGGAAACTAATTAAAACTGGAAGTTACACTCTAAATTATGTTTTTAAAAATTAACATTCATTTTATTATTGTTTCTAACAAAGGGATTAAATTTACATTTTAAGCACATCGACTGACTTGCTTAATATGTTTATTGACATATTTTCAGGTGATATTTTGTTTCTTTATTAGTTTCTTCAAAATGTTCAGTTTGTATATAATTGAATATTTTTGTTTTTAAATTTGAATGTCTCCATTTGTCCTTATACCATTAAAGTAGAATCAGGATGTTTAAATACTTTATATTAAATTATTTTGGCAGACATCTTAAATTACAGACAACAAACTAAGTCCTGTATCAGCACAAAAAGAGTTGTGAATCATCACATATATTTTCTAACTATCAATATTACATTATTATTACATTATTATTACATTATTATTACATTATTATTACATTATTATTACATTATTATTACATTATTATTACATTATTATTACATTATTATTACATTATTATTACATTATTATTACATTATTATTACATTATTATTACATTATTATTACATTATTATTACATTATTATTACATTATTATTACATTATTATTACATTATTATTACATCATTGGGAATGTGGCAAGAAGTCTTTTGCTGCAAATAATAAGAAAAAATGTAATTCAATAATTAGCTATGAAAAGAACAAAACATAACGCGTTATTAATTCATAAGATGGAATCGTTATAGTTATGGGTGACACAGATTAAGGTTGGAGAGCACACAGGGCGATACAAAGGTAGCCAATAATTACAACAAACAATCGTTGATACAAGTTTTCTAAGTAGTCACATACTACAAAAATAATTAATAACTTTATTTGAATATGTTATATGTACAGGAAATTTCATAGTTGGAGGTGGGGTTAAATGCTGGTACTGGGGAGCGCATGGAGCGTGATAGTCTGTGTTGTCTTTTAAATTCAGTCAAATTAGGTGCAAGTTCATACATAATAAATTTTTGAAAAAAAATTGTGTTCGCTATTAACAGGTTATAAGTACGTGAAATTTGTTAATTAATGGTAAAGGTTCCGACACTATAGGTAATGGAGTAGACATTGATTGCTTTTAAGGAAGCCGACGTATTTGATGAGGGGTTACAAGAGTTATGATACAGATCATGCATTTATTTAAATAACAATCATTTGATAACATTTTGTATCAATTTCAAAATTTAATCAATGGAAACGTGTTATAGTAGTTTAAGTATATGAGATGGGAATGTTGAAAGTAGGGTGCAGAGACTAGTGGTGATGGCGCATATAGGGCGTGGTGAGGGCGCACATGGGGCGTGGTGAGGGCGAACATAGGGCGTGGTGTTTTGGTGTACATGGGTAGTGGTAGAGGTAATTTTCTATGTCAACGTATAACAGTTGATAGAAGTTTGTACAACATAATAAAGTATTATGGCAATGTCAATATTATTGATATATGCTCCGGTCCGGACTAGTGCCACTAAAATCTCTTCCCTCAGAGTTGACCCCACAGTGGACATGGAAGTCATACCACCAGCCAACACTACACGCAAGATGATGGACATAAGCCCCACTACTGCCTCGACATGTAAATGTTGTGTACATGCATGTACTTGCTCTTAATAACACTCACCTTGTAAATGTCTGTCCACTGTTTTACGGAGATCTGTTTAGGACATCCATGTGGATGTGATACTATCAATGTCAACTTGTATCTAGATCTCTCGTATTTGTTGATTACTTTCTCCCATATGTCACACCAGTGCCTCCTCATCTTGTCCAGTTTGTCAAGTAAATTTACGCCACATGTCACATATATCAACCAGCATCTGTTTTCCTCAATGTTAGCATCAGACACCATCCAGCCATCAAGAGTGACCAGTGGACTATCTTGTCTATCAAAGAACAATCTATACATGGTATGTCTCGCCTAAAGGTCATCAAACACCACGTGTGTGACCGTGTGCATTACTCCCCCCCACATTTTGCTGGGTGTGTCCGAGTGTTGACACTTGTGACATGGACAAGTTCCCTTGTTGGTTGTGTTCACATTCCAAATCATCCCAGTCCCTAATCGCATAACATTACTTCCTCTCATGTTATAAAATGCATATGGTTGTTTGGTTTTCGGCCAAAATTCTGGTCTCTCTGTGCTGGTCATTCTAACAGTTACCCTGACAGTAAGGTGAGCTGTAGCTTTGATGAACTCAACTAGGTCGTTAACATGGTAACCTTCAGGCAGATGATTGATGTTAAAATTGTTGACAGGTACAAACTGTTTTTTTTACCTCGATTCTTCACACAGACAACAATATGTTTGTGTAGATCTGCTTCTCCTCATTCTGACACCTGTGTTTCATGTGTACCTGACAAGGTCAAGAAAGAACGTACATTTTAATCCATTTGTTACACCTGACCCTCTTCTATTATCTCTATAGATCTAGATGTACCTAATTCTCTTCGTTTATTTCAATATATTTAAAAAGCATTTTTCTCATATGAATTATGATGCACTAATTTATGTAAGAAGTATAGTGTGTTAAAACTTAAATCTTACAATTTGCATTTAAGTGGCAGAAGCTTGGACATATAATCTTGTATACAACATTAATAGCTGTTGATTTCTCTAACATCAATAAGAATTATAATAACATAGATTAACAAAAGAAATATCCTGAAAGATCATTCTTGCTGCATTTGACACACGGGCCTTATTCCTGACTTTCATCTGTGGCGTCCTCCTTGCTTACATCTGTGTCATCTTGCTTACCGTCATCTGTGTCATGATCCCGAATTTCACATACGGCACCATCTTCTTGATTGTGTTGTTTTCAATTTTCTGAGTAGGATATTAATTGTATAAATTTAATATGGTATATTTATAATAAGATATATTAAAGTGATTCATATTTTTCTCTGACATTTCGTTCTACACGTTTCAGATAAATTGGAATAAATGGAACAATTGTTTAAAAAAAATAATTTTTTATGCATATTCCTAACTACTCTGTCCTAGGTTTACATGTCTCTTAAAAAAAATTATAAATAAAGACTGTTAATATATACTAGACGCCCCGCGGCGTAGCATACGCCGCAGACTTGCTCATAGATAGTGCAAGGAAAAATAGGGAGGGGGAGAACGGACACAAACAGTAGCACGAACAAATGGGAACAACGCGGGTGAACGATGGGGGACCACCGAAGCATTTCTGGTAAGTATTTAGGACATCGCCACAATATATAAACAAATATTACAGCCATGAAGCCAAGTTGGAGAGCAACAACTTCGTCCATGAACGAAATATGCGAACAATAGAAACAGACAGGTACCTGGTGAAGGAATTGATGTAACATTGAACAAAGCTTTTTTCCGTGACATGCGAAGCGGTGTTTATGTTTGCTAAGAAAGGGGGGAAAAGAATAGGCATTGACATTTTTAAAAATAAAAAAAAACATATGTTGCCACTTGGGCTTGAACCTAAGACCTTCCGCATGTTAGGCGGATGTAATAACCAATATACTACGAAATACATACACACTGTGCAGGAACTTCGAAAGTGAATGTAAAAAACATTGCTGTCTCAAGACATGCCCCACCCCTCCACTACCTTCGCTTGCCAACCGTTAACTGTGTTTAGTTGACCCGAGCGAGGGTCATTCGTCATGCTCGGTTGCACATATTTTTGCTACTTACTTGCCTGGCATGGTCCCATGAAGAGAATTATATATATAGATTTGCTAACTTTTTAAAGAAAAAAAATATAAATATTTAAATAATTAGATCTATAATCGTATTTGTCATTTTTTTTTAACCTTTTTTTTTGCTCCTCTTTTCCCTTTTCTTGAATTGCATGATTTAATATGAGACATCTAAAAAAAACCCCGTAAAAACCAAGTTTTTGACTATAAATCCTTTATGTACGAAATATCACTAAAATAATGTTCATTATAATACGCAGCGCAAGACCATCCAAAAATACCAAATTGTAGTTGTGTCGTTAAACATGTTTAATATAATGCGCACCGATCAGGAATATGTTTATAAAAAGTGTTGTCAATAAAATACTCACCTTATTGCGCGACAGAAAGGTTGTTCAATATAATGCGCACCGCGACATTCTATCTAAAAAAATAACATGATACATAGAAATAAATAAAATAATCTAAAAAATCAATAATTTAATTACGGTAAATGTGATCGATCTGAAATTTTGATTCTTTGTTATCTTTGTTATTTTATTATCGGTACAAAACTGCCTGCAAAATTTCAGCTCGCTAGCTTACGAGGAAGTGGGTTAAAAATTGATCAAAAGTTTTGGCGACAAGGGTGCAAGGGTTCAAGGGTGCAAACAAGCAGACACCACGAGTTAATATAAAGGATTTAATAAAAGGGGAAAAAAGAATAAACTGTGTGCTGTAAAACAAAATAATAATAAAATAACTTAAATTTGTCATTAAACTGTTAAATTAAGCATCAGAGATGAGTGAATATCAAATTATGGACAAAAGTAAATGTAAATATTCATTTGTCATAAAATGAATTGTGACTTAATAATTTACGTTCAATAATATTGTATTTTACAATTCACGTTTAGAATTATAAATACTTTATATATTACTGCCGTTAATTATTTGTAATTTATTATTTTAGGTATATTGAAGTACAAGGTAACGTTCAATATGTTGAAACGTTTTTTCAAGTTAATGTCTGCCAGAGAATATCTAAATAATTTTTTTCTTTTTTTAATATAAATGTTATCTGGGGGAAAAAGTCTAATTCCCCCTCCCCTTTTTTCCATTTAATAGAAATTACAAGAAACAATGGATTATTACTCTTGAAACCCTTCTTAGACCCACCTTAATGGCACCCTGCTGGTGACGTATTATTCAATGACAGGACATGTCATTATGCTGTCAATGTTACATAGTTTGAGAATATCAGATATGATGTTCAATAGTGGGTTTCTCAAAATTGAAGTTTGTACGTGGTTCTGATTTTACTTTAAAGGACAGGAACTCACAGATTTTGGGTTAAAAGTAAAACACCCCTTTTCCCTCCTTTTTAACTGAAGGTGTTACTATACCTATAAGAGTAAAACTACATTAGTAGTAGACATAAACCATGGCCACGCATAGGATGCTTCAATACTTTGATTCATTGTCACCTTTATAATAAAATACGTGTTACAGAAGTCATTGTCCAGATGAACAATACCAATAAAAAAAAATTATACAGACTACATTGAACAGTTTTTTTGTTTAGTGATATTAGTATTTGGTGTTATCATTTTTTAACTGAATATATTTTTTAAGCATTATTATTATAAATAATCTGTTACATTACTAATATTCCTTATGTAAACAATAATGTTAGTACAATAGTAATAACAACAAAAGTTTAGGACTAAACTGTAACCGTGACTATACTTAAAAATGGGGTATAGTTTATAATACAAACACAATTATTTTCAGAAAGCCTTTTTCATCAGCAACATACCATACAAGACATGAGATAAATATTATTTTGAAGCTATAAAACCAGATGAAAGGGATTAGGTGAATAATGACATTTCAACGCATGATAAATATGAAGACTACAACCCTAATAATGTTTGAGGCAAATGATGTGGTACAGAAAATTTTATGAGAAGAGTGGTATTGTAATATATAACATTGAACCATTCATCTCTACATCCTCTAAATCTACCCGATGATAGAAGAATAAAGATCTATGAGTAACAACCCTTTCAAGCATTATTTCTTAATCATATAAATGGCTATTAGGACATAAATTATGAGAGAATATCTGTTGTATCCCTACAGATTGCCCAGTAAAGAAAAAGAACCTCCAACAACAACTTTGCCAGAATTAGAGATAGATGCTTACTCTCAATATCAATTAGAGATATATGCTTACTCTCAATATCAATTTCCTATCACCAGTGATGAGCTTCAACGATGCAAATTGCGCAACCTAAAAATAAATAACTTATTATAAAAAAGCAATTTTTATCTTTGTTTTACTCAACAGATAAGCTATTTGAGGTTTATTTACCTTAAATTGTGTATTATAATTTGAATAAAATTTATTTTATCACATATGCTTTTTTTGTTTGTTGTTGGTGAATTAAAGAGTGAAATATAATAAAAGATATATCTTCAGTCAATTCATTTTATAACAAAATGCCTTGCCAGAAGCCGTTTAGACGTAACAAAATGCCTTGCCAGTAGCCGTTTAGATATAACAAAATGCCTTGCCAGTAGCCGTTTAGATTTTCCCTTGCCGATATTTGAGTCATATTATTTAAAAAAATTATTTTACGCCCCGGCAATAATTTTTTTATGCAGTTTTATTATATATTCTTTTCAGCTCATTAACATTTACTCATTTACCTAGGGATCAATTAAAATACAATTTCACATCTTCAAAATATTAAGACTTTACATCTTATTGACTAATTTAATTTGACATTAAATCTGACATTGTTTTGACTAATTTAAGTCTTTACATCTGACATTGTGTTGACTAGGTTATGGCATTTATCCGATATAACATTGACTAAACTAAGGCTTAACATCTGAAAGTGTTTTGATATAGTTAAGGTTTTATTAACTGACCACAAACCCCTGATGACATTCAAAATTAAACAACCACGTACAAACGAAGTTTTTGACTATAAATCCTTTATATATGAGACATAACTAAATATGTGACATTCTCATTGGAGGTTTGAGTCACTTAGACTCTTATAGCCCGGCCTACAATACCAACGACGAGCCTCAACATAAGGGCATCGCCATGGAGATATTCTTCTACATTGTGTGGACTGTCTGATCCGTCTGCGTCTGCAATCGCCACAGAGCATTCGGTCAGCAGATGTGTCACTGTCTCCTCGGCCATACCACATAATTGGCAGCCGGTTCCCTGTTTTTGTCTAGCCTGTGCAGGTAGTTGTTTGTTGGACAGTGTCCAGTCCGCATTTGCGTAATGAGGGACTGGCAGATACGACTCAGCTCCCACCAGGGATCTCGCTTGCGCGGTCGCGGCATTTTGTCGTAAAGCAGCCTTGCCGTGTTACCATTTTCCCGGCCCGCAAGCCATTTTTCTATAAAACTGGCTTTAAGCCACAAATTCACCACCAACTGGGTCATTTGGGTGGTCGATTTGGGACAGGGGAGTGCCCTGTTGCGCCAGCAGGTTTGCCCTTTACTGCTGTGGTATTTTGCGTGCCCTGTAATGTACTGTAGGACAACCATGCCCCCGCGAGATCTAATGTTGTCCACGATCTCCAGTACAGCATTGACAGTTTTCGTCTCCAATGAGCTCCGACCCAAGGATTCCAGGGAGGATCTTGAGTCGGCGAAGACTACGACTGTTGGAAAACTCCTTCTTCTACACAGGCGTAGGCGCACCTCTTTCACACCCCTGTGAATAGCTTCTAGCTCGGCATCCCCGCTCGAGGCTAGGCTCCCACATGGGCCAGACAGTTCAGTTACTGCTGGTCCCACCGCGGGGTATTCAATTAATGCGCCTTACCAGCTTCGTCCATCTGTGAAGCATGAGCCATCTGCGTATACTCTCACTACGCTGGGTCAATAGGCATCTATAAATCTCAGCGCTTCTTCGTTCTGAAGCCCTACTGGACTATTTTTCACCACTGCGGCATTCGCCAGTGTCAAACGCAAATCGGGCGGAGAGAAGCATTCGTGGGGTCCCCTCGCCGGGACCATGGACATTTTTCTGCCTGATTTTTGGGTAAATTGACTGAAACCTCTAGCTCGTTGACCACATCCATAAAGGAGGGTCGTTTCAGTCGCGAGCGTTTTACCCACCTGTCTTGCATCTGAAAACATGGTTCATCACGGTCCATCCTACGGTATCGTTCCACCGTAGTTAGTATTGCCTTCTCTCGTCGTACTTTGAGCAGTTCTACCTTTCACAAGATTTCTACCGCGGCGTTGGGTGTGGTACGTAACGCCCCACATACCATTCGTAGAGCTTGGTTTTGGACTCTGACCAGGTCTTCGAGCGCCGTTCTGCTCGCAAAGGCCTGGACGGGGAGGCTGTAGTCAATGGCGCCTCTCACTTTGCTGAGGTAAAGAGCTCTCAGCGTTCTTGCGTCAGCGCCCCAAGTAGTGCTAGACAGTTTTTTTCACCAGGGAGCAGCTGAGCAGTGATTTTCGCGCGCAATTCACGTATATGGTTGTGCATCTGGAGTTTTTGGTCCAGTCGCAAGCACAAATACGTTGGCTCCTTGTCCCAATTCAACCTTTTCCCGCTGATGGTAAGCACAACATCATGTCTGAGTGCATTCCTTCCATTTGTGAAAATGGAGTGGACGGTTTTTTGTGTGTTCACTATTAATTTCCACTTTTTGACATATGCTTCGATCTTATCGAGGTCGCGCTGTAGTCTGTGCTGCAAATCGCTACGTCTTTACCGGACGTTGTCGAGTTCTAGGGTATTGTTGACTCACAAGACTTGCACTCAATAAACCAGAACACCATTAGCTGAATCTATCTTTTAATTTAAACAGGAATCCTCCAATACATAATAATAACACTGTCCTTTCATCTGCTACCAAAACCGTTCCTCTAGCCTTTCTATTTACGTCATCTTCCCCCACACTACGTCACAGTAAACATGTGTCAACAATAGTGTGCACCGGCGCAACATTCTAACATTAACATTCCCAAGGCGGGAAAACACCATTATACTATAACATTTCGCTGACATATCCCCCCTCTTCACTTTAGATTTAACTCACGAAGTTAAATCTATACCCTGAAATTTATAGCAACTCAAAAATACATTCCAAAAACATAAATAGTGACGTAGTGAAGTTAAAACTTATCACAACAATGTTAAAAATACTATACAAAAATAACAATGTGAATCATGAAAATTTGGAGAAAAAAAAATAAAAATAAATATTCCTTGAACGTCCTCTGCACGAGGCAGAGGCAATGTTTTATTGATAACATATTATCCAACAGACCAACACTGCTTTTATTTACACCAGCAGATTTAATGTGTAAATAATGTGCAATACAAAACATTTGTTGCAACAATTCATTATCATTAGGACAAAAAATACAATTCTTGACATAAAACATGAGTAATGTAAAAAAAAAGCATACTAGTTTTACATTTGGGGGTAAATTTCTTTTGTCTTACCCCTCATAAGAAAATAAAAAGTATTTATTGTTTAATGTTCCTCAGGAGTAACTTCATTTTTTTTATTTTTCACTATATTTTCATTCTTCTCATCATTCCCTCACACCCACCCCTCAAGTCAAGACAAACAATCTGCTATTAAATTCTGTTCTACTTTGATATATTGTACTTTGAAATTAAACTCCTGGAGTATTAATAACCACCTTGTTATTCTTGAGTTAGTGTAGGTAGCTGTTCTTAGATACTTTAAGGCATGGTGATCGCATTGTAAAGTAAAACTTGAACCCAATAAATAATATGCAAATTTTTACAGCCCATATTATAGCTAAACACTCTCTCTCAATAGTGGAGTATCTTGTTTCCCTATTCATCAATTTCCTACTTATGAATTTGACTGGATGTAGAGTATTATCCTAGTTTGCAATAAGCACGCCCCTATCCCTTTCGTGGACGCGTCTGTTCTTACTATAAATTTAGATTTATTGTCTGGTAAAATTAAGATAGGCTCACTACTCAGATATTTCTGAATTACATCCAGTGTTTGTTGGCACTCACTCGTCCAACGGATATTATTTGGTTGACCTTTTTTTGTAAGGTTGGTTAAGGGTGCCGATAACGTTGAAAAGTTAGGTATGATGAGACCCACTAAACTTCTAACCCGTTTCTTAGTTGTTGGTCTCTCTATTTTCAACACTTTATGTACATTGGCATATTCTGGTTTCAGTAGTCCCCCTTCTACCCTGTGTCCCAAAAAATTAAATGGATGTTTTTCCTAACTCTACTTTACTTGGTTTTACAGTAAACCCAGCTTCTTTCAGGATTTCAAAAACTTGCCGTAGGGTCTTAGTATGTTTTTCCCAATCCTCTGTATGCACACATATGTCATCAAAATAAGTCTCTAAATTCTCTACCTGATTGAAGAGTTTTCTTATTATTCTGTTAAATGTTGCTGGGGCGGTCGATAATCCGAAAGGCATGTAATTGAATTGATATAACGCATCTGGCCCTTGAAATGCTGTATATTCTTGGCTATCTTTGTGTAGTGGTATTTGCCAGTAACCTTTTGTTAAATCTAACTTACTAAAATAACTTGATTGTGTCATGTGGTTTAATATCTCCTCTGGGTTTGGAATGACTTCCGCAATGCTTTTCGTTATACTGTTAAGTTTTCTGTAGCCGACGCACGTGCGTACTGAGCCAACTTTCTTTTTAATTAATACCAAGGGTGAAGAATATGGTGATTTGGATTCTTCAATGATACCCAACTGTAACATCAACTTGATTTCTTCCTTTAATTTCTCTGTCATATGCGATGGATTGATGTAAGATTTTAATG